>JABUQX010100942.1:0-30000 GCA_015478945.1 Trachelipus rathkii | reverse complement strand
AAACATATTTGGCTATTCAAGGCACCCGACCTTTTTTTAATTCTTCAGAATAACTAATTAACTTCTTTATATACAGCTTCTTTTAGTAACTACTAACCACTAATTTTTATAAATTGTTTTATGGTACTCCATCGAAGAATGCCATTGAAAGATGCCATCAAAAGATCAGCTTTTTAAACCATCTGGTCAGGAAGCAATGATTTTGGAACACATTATGCCAAAAGATTACTGAGGTTGATAATATGGATTCATAATAATTATTCGTCTATATTCATTTTATATAATAAAATATAGCACTTGATTATTATATTGAAAATAAATAAATATTCCAAGTTCACATGATCAATTTTCAGATTTAAATAAATGCCTGAGATAAAAGATGCAAATTGGCTTTTTGAAATTAACGATGAAAAATAAGCTTAGTTTACAAATATTTTTTTTTCGCATTTTTTTTATTAAGGGGAGACTCTCTTTTAAGACCCTCTAGTTTTTGAAAGCGAAATCAAAATTTTCACATGGATTTAAAAAAAAAAAATTTTTGGAATATTATTTTTTATATTTATATAGTAGATATTCTTATTTAATTATATTTTATATAACTATACCATATATATATATATATATAATATATATATATATATATATTATATATATATATATATATATTATATCTTATATATAGTATTATATATATATATATATATATAATTATATATAGTATATATATATATCTTATATATATATTATATTATATATTTATATTATATATATATAATATATGATTATATATATATATATATTTATATATATATATATTATAATATATATATATATATATATGCTATGCCTATATAAATAATAATATTTTACATTTTAAAAAAATATATAACCTGAAATTTATTTTCGCATACAAAATGTAATATTGGGATATTTATATAGTATTATTATATATATAAATATATATATATATATATATATCTATATATATATATCATATATATATATATATATATTATATATAAATATATATACTATATATATAATATTAGGGATGGGTCCCGATAGTATCGGTATCGGTATTGTATAGGTAGTATCGGCCATTTTTGATGGTATCGGTATCGGTATTCGGATCGGTTAAAATGGCCGATACTCAGCCGATACTTCTTACTTTTTTGGGTGATAAATTAATGAGAACTTTTGGATGTCAATAATAATCTATGTTCGATACAGATAGCTGTACCAGATGCTATGTTTTTTTTTTTTTCCTCGATTTCCTTTTTAACTTTAGATTTTTTAGTCGTTCTCCTAAACTTGGTCCTTTAAGGGTAAAATTCTACTATTGGAAGGCACATTATTATAATTAATAACAGATTTATCTACTTTTTTTAGTTTGATCAATAGTATTTTTTTTGTTTTTCGCATTTTCGTGAGAGCGTGTGAGTGGGTGAGTGTTTTTAAACTTTCTGGATAATTCATATTTTAGATATTTGCTGTACAATAGGTGTTTTATATCTCGTTTTAAAAATTTTTAGCGTTTTAGCGTACAAAAAGTAAATTTTTCTCAATTCTCCTTTTTGTTTTTGTCTATTTGTTTCTGTCTGTTTTTTTTTTTTTATGCGCGTGTGCGTGTATTGTAGTGATAGCAGATTTGGTCAGGCGTGGCTTTTCTTTAACTTTACCCAACATCATGGCTTGCACTGCTAACTCTGCATACCATGAATACACCTCTCTAACTCTAAACCTAATTTTTATTTGCTCTTTGTCTGAGACCCAGCAGATGGCCTAGAATTCATTGCATTCAACTCGTTTATAATTATCCAAAAAACTTATTTTAGGAATTTCCGTTTGAAGGTGGAGTATGTGTTATGTAAATATAGAAGACATTCTAATAACACGTTTGAGAATCTCGAATCTCTCTAACTTCGATGTTCTGTGTGGCTAAAAATCTTTCTTTCTTCTACTTAAATATCTTATTTCCGCTTCTTTTCTCCTAAACAGAACAGATTTTCATGGGATGATTTTGATGTACCTTCTATTTCAAGTACAAGTCAGTATAATAACTATATTCTATATCTCTCATCCAAATAGCTGAGGTCCTCTATTTTAGGGTGACTTTCAATGTATCAACAAAACTGAATTGTTAGGTCCCTCATCGTACTCGATTTAGTTGGGAGGAAAGCCGAACTCATTCCAGTATTCTCGAACGATCTGGAGAAAATGATTAAAATAACCTATACACCATTCCGGATCGTCCCAACGATTCTTGAAGAACACACTTTGACCTATGTTTCACCACTAGTCCCTTTCTCTATAAATACACCACCTGCTCCTATCCGAAATCTGACCACAACCTTATATCACTTAATTTTATACTTTCTCTCCAACATGCTCCATCCTGCCGCTATGCGTTTTCTGGCACTTGATCGGGGCGATTGGGGGGCATTGCGGCTTGCTTCTATGTAACTATAATCATGAAGTGACTGCTTTGCTCTTAAAAGACGCCCTCAGATCTGCCGATATAAGTGGGAAGCTGTAATTGTAATGGGATGCAGCAGTCATATTTCCTTCTTGACTATAATCTTTTTCTCCCTCAAAATCCATGGTTCGATTCAGCTTGTGCTTGTTCTCTGGCCCATTCAGGCTAGAGAACAATGCTTACAGGTGTGGAAAAATTCTCGTTCTCCTATCACTGCTTGCAATTTTCATTCAGCTAGAAATCTTGCAGGGATACTCTTCGACGAGCAAAGCGGATTCTCATTAAACGAAAATGCGCTGCCCTCCTTGGTTCTACTACTGACAAATCTCTCTGGCCTCTGGCCAAAAACAATCTCTAACAACTTCTGTTACAATTCACCTTTCTCCTCTTATTCGCTCTGATATTTCTGTTGTTAATACTCCAACTGAAAGCCAATCATTCTTCCTTTGGCTCCTATTTCCTCTAATTCCAATCCCTGCCGGATGGGCTGGTCATTCCTCTTGACTCCTCCTCTCCACTCTAGGTGTCTCTATGGCTTTACTGTCATTCAATTTGATCGGCGTGCATGAGCTCCCCCTAGAAAATCTATGAAACGTTAGGAAGGCGGGTGGCCCGGATGGCATTCCTCTTCGAGTTTTGGAGGAAGGTGTGCTTATCCGTGCTGCCCCACGTGCCGTGTCAGAACATATATCTCTATGCCTCAATACTCAGCACTGTTTTCCCTCAGTGTTAAAAGCGCGCATATGTCCAACCATTCCGAAAAAATGATGCTGGCTCTGGGGTTCCTTCTAACTATCGCCTCTATGGCTCTCACGTTGTATTCTTCTAAAGATCTTTGAAGAACCCTTCTCACTCTCACTTCTTAGATCCATCTGGAATCTCTTCCCTTCTTTCTGATTACCAGTACGGCTTTCCGGTGCTCTCAGATTACTGGCGATATACTTTCCTATTTACAGCTTTACTGGTTTTTCGCGCCCTTAGGAACACGGGAAGACTTGTGTTGGTGGGCTTGGCATAATCCAAAGCATTTGACCGGGTATGGCACGCGTCACTGCTCATTAAGCAAGTTCCCTACCTTTGGGTTTCCTTCTTCTCTTTGCTTACTTATTGTTTAGCTTCTTTCAAAAATCGCTCAAATGTTGGGGTCTGTGGTTGATATGGGCGGAATTCTTCTTCTTTCTGGCTCAATAGTGTTTCCCTCAGTGGTTCTGTTTTTATTTATTATCTCTACTTTAATTCTCTTGCTTTTCATCCATGACTTCCCACCTGCAGCATCTAAACTCTTTCCACTGCAGATGTCGAGACTTGATTGGACGCTTCATTCTTTCACTAAATATCAATTCTGCTCCCTCTTTTACTTTCTAAGAATTGCTCTCGTCCTACTTTTCCGTTTCTATCTCGCTGATACTGGATGAATTCACATGGTTGGGTCGTCTCAAGCTTGTGAAATTTCTTTATATTCTTTAAAAATAACAAACTTTTTTCAAATCTCTCTCTCTCTAAGGCACCTTTACCTTTCCTATCTCTTTCGACGGTTTCTCCTATTGACAATTCCTGTTAACAATATAAAATATCCTTGGCCTTAACCATAAACAAAAAAATGTTTTTGAAAACCTCAAATCACAACAGTCACAACGGTTGCTAGGGCGGCCCTCAAAGAAACTGGGAGTTCTGTTTAGGTGTCGAGACTTTTTTTCCTCTTCTCAGTTATCTCCAGCATACAAGGGTCCTCATCCGCCCTTTGTATGGCAGTATCTGCTCTCATCCGACTTTTGGATAGGGTCGAGTCAAAGGCCAGAAAGACTTATAACCTGTCCTGTACTTTCTAGTTCATTGACCCTTTATATTTGCGGCGAATGTTGGTGCTTCATCCCTTTTCTATAGGTACTGTAGAGGCAAGTGCTCGAGGCGACTATCGCATCGCGTCCCACACCTTTACGACAGCTCGTAGCACAAGGGTGCTCGTGTCGGCACTAATGAGTTTTTGTGTGTGTTAGTAATCTCAGACTGGTTCGTCTTGCGGTGCTTCTCTTCTTTTCCCTGCCACCCCTCTGTTCTGTGGCAAATTCTCCTTCATCATCTGTGTTTCCTCTTACATTTTATTTCCTCACTTTTAAAGCCTGCGTCTGTCTCAATCTGCTGTAAATTTGCGTTAGATTGGATTTTTGAGGCGTTCACAACAACCCACTCCTTGAATAGGGTTCTGCCGTGAGCGGCGGTGAAAATGTAAAAAGAAAAATTATATATAAAGGTTCTAATAAGGAATTCTTAAGCTAGCTGAAACCCACACAAGAATGGCATTTCCGACGGGTGACCACTGCTAGATCATTACATTTAAATAGCATAGCCGAGGAGCTTGCTCGCTTGACGACAAAAAAAAAAAAAAAAACAAAAAAAAAAAAAGAAAACAGAGAAAAAGTGAAAGCCGCCTTATCTGCACCCCTGGCAACAGCACTACTGATAGTGACGATGGTGCTTTTCAGCAAATAAACCTACTAAAGATGAGGATTTGAATATGTTAGACTTTGATAGTTCATGGCCGAAATTGCAACTACAATCTCATTCACCTTCAAAGGAATCACTCAACAAGGAAACCTATCGGTAAAAACTGAAGAGACAGTCATCATGGAGCAAAGATAATTTAAATTTTGCAATCTGTGAAAAAGAGGAGATTAGGCTCTACGAAAACATGAAGAATGCTGCCTACGAAAGAGAATCCTTTTATGTGGTGGCAATCGAAAGAATGGGCCAAGGTTTCATTATTATCCAGTGCTTGCAGGCCAAATAATTATCAGCACCTCCTTCAACAGTCGAGAGAAGAGCGTATTTTATATAGTGTAGCATGGTAGGCCATGTACAACACACCCAAAAAGAACAGTCCTCGCTAGATACCTAGTGAAAGCCTTATTGTTTGGCATTCACAATTGGTTGAATTTTGAATTTGAGTATTGGATGAGATATCTATCTTAAAGAGTATTTTATTATGTCATATTCAATTTAAATAGCGTTTTTTTTTTTTTTTTTATTTTAACTTTTCGGCTGAATTAATTGAGGTCTCTTCTTTCATTTATTTTTATTCTTTAATTGTAGCTAGTTTAAAGAATCTTCTCTTCTTGTAATGTAATCATGTTAAAACAACTTAAAACAAAACTAGTAGCTAAACTTTGTTTAATACTTACTTGAAAATGGAATGGAATATTTTTTTTTAAATAAACAACACCAACATAAAAAAGTTATTAATATTATGATTTTGCAATTATTATTCCTTAAAGGTTACTAATTTTAATTTTATAAAATAAATATACTTGGGCACAACCAAATATAAATATAAATGGACTAAATATTGTTGTACAGGGAATGCAATCTTGGGTTGCCTAGCAGTGCACAAATGTTTCTACTCTTATTACTTTGTATTTTTATTAATTTAAAGTATCGTAATCGGTATCGGCACCTAAAAAATAGAGTATTGGTATCGGTAATCGGCATCGGCCTCTTTTCTGGTATCGGAACACCCTAATATATAATATATATATATAATATTACAATATTATATATATATATATTTATATATATATATATATATATATATATATATATATATATATAAAATATATATACTATATATTATATATATATATTATATATTATATATTTTAATGACATTTATAAGAGTTTGACTCCAGGAACGAGAAAATCAATAAAAAAATGTATAGTAATTTCACTAATTTTAGGGTAAATACATTCCAATTTAGGGTAACCTAACCTAATCTAACCTACTGACCTAACCTAACCAAACCTAACTAGCAATTACAGTGTACCCTAATATTAAATAAGCATGTTTAACATTTTAATTGTCATATATATTATATAATATATATATATATATAGTATATATATAATAATATATCTATATATATATAATATGTAGTGAGCCCGAGCAGATAGTGGATCGATGGTATAAAGTGATTAACCGCGTATATACTAATCTGCTATATAATATATGATCATGATTAAATATCATTGATTATATAATTTGGCGTCTCGATTCAGTGAAGAGAGTATGGCGTAATACGGGTATAGTGTACGATGGATATTCACTACATTTGAAATATTATGTATGGGTGTAGCATGTATGACGCCGATACTGGTAATTTTGATTTGTTATCTTTTTTGCTTTTGTTTTTTGCTGATTTTACTTTATAGTAGTATAGTATTAACTATTATATATATATATAAATATATATAAATAATATAGATATATTATTTGTTTGATATAAAGTATATATATATAGTAAAGCAGGGTTTAGTTATGATATAATATATATTATATATATATATATATATAATGAATATATATTAAATAGAGAGATACAGATATATATAATATATATATATATATATTCAAAACAACAATAGTTTAAAAATAACTGCTAAAAAAATAAATGTTTAGGAAAAAAAAATTTTTCCTACTGAACCGATTTTTAAATATTACATCAATATATGGCGTCAATTCACCCTCAAATAAAACGTATGTCATCCGTTTTGCATATAATATAGATATATAGTTATTATATATATATATTATATATATATATATATTATATTATATATCATATATATATATATATATATATATTATATATATTATATATATATATATATATATATATATAATTTATATATAGTGTGTGTGTGTGTGTGTGTGTGTGTGTGTGTGTGTGTGTGTTTTAGTGGCACTGAATATAAAACGTTTTTTTTAAGAATGGGATCTTTTCTCCCCTAGTTCGTTAGGAAATGATGTTGATAATAAATTCCAACAGTAAAACCTAATTTCTATTATTATAAATTCTAAATTAAAAAAATAAATAAATAAATAAATAATGGAACTTAAAATTACATGAAATTCAACAATCAGTTCAAAATTAATCAATTCTAAGAAAATGGGGGTTGGAGTTGGTCAGAGCCGCGGAAAATGGAGGTTGGGGTCTCTCGGTTAGTAGGGATTTTAAAAATAAAACTATAACTTGGGATAATTAGTGCTAAACTGTAAATGAATGGCTGTCGGGGTAAGGGGGTCCCACATGCCCAGTTAAACATAAGAAAATAATACTCTCGGGAATTAAATCTTTAATAATTTTAATGTTGAGAAGTTTTACCATCAAATTTTATTATTAACCTGATTTTCAAACTACTAAAAATAAAATAAAATAAACCAAAACAACCTATTTATAAAACGAATCAGGACCTATATTTATATTGATATAAAGATGTAAGTGCAAACCCCTCCCCCCCCCTATAAAAAAAAAATAAATAAACGAAGCAAAAAAACTAAGCTATTTTTTTCTTTTTTTTATATATTCAAAATAATATATTATTTTACTACCTTACATTGTGTTTTATTATTTACAGCCAATATTTCATTACTAATAGTATTGTGAACAGTTTTCACACAATTTTAATGCATAGATAACATTTTAAATTATTATTATAATATTTATTTATTATTAGTTTGACACGTTTTGTTTTTTTTTTTTATTTGTTAGTGTCGAGTAGGATTTTTTTTTTTTTTTTTCTTTTTTTTGACAAAAGCAAATTGTTCCAGACATTGATATCGTTTTTATATTGTTAAATCTTTAGATTTTAAAACCTTTCATACATATTTTTTTAAAAGCCAATATTATAGAGCGTCATGACTCGCCATTAAAACAGTTATTTAGACAATATAATTATACGAAACAAACTTATTTCAAGCCTTATTTGTATAGAAATTAGGCCAAATAATAAAACTATAAAATTGGTAAAATAATAATAAGCTATTTGTGGTTATAATTTTTTTGCGTTATATATATTATATATTATATGTATATATAATATATTATTAATATATTATTAATAATATATAAGTAGTAAGATGGGTTAATTAATATATATATATATATATAATATATATATAATATATTATATAAATCCTTTATCTTTCCTTCGATTAGCTGATGCCTTATGCAGATATATTTTCTCAATTCCTCTCTACTTTTCGTCTTATAATAACTCTAACTAAAACCTTTTTTGTCAGAGATGCGAGATGCAGGCGAGTTTGAGCTAATACCCAAAAAAGGGGTTTAAAAAGTAGTTAGTCATAATAATCGCATCTTGGTTACATCTTCATCAGATACAACTGGCACCCAACCTAAAAGAGAACGAGAACATTAAGAAAAACTTCCCCGAAAGGACAGGAAGTTTTTCCCCTTGCCTCGGAGCACTAGCAAGCATTTTGACACACTCACCCGCCGTGCTAAGGAATCCTTTTCATAGACATTCTGGCAGTTCGAAGGGGTCACTGCAATAGATTCGAAGATCAAGTGGCAGAAAATTGGTGAAAGAAGCGGTTGATTTGGCAATAAACAAGGAATTAGTTTAACTAGCTATCCTATTATTATTATTATTATTATTATATTATTATTATTATTATTATTATTATTATTATTATTAAAACTATGATTTATTTGATTAGATCATCTTCAAGATACGTTACTTATAATGAAACTTAGAAAGAAAAATTTAATTTCTCTTAAATTTTTTTTATGTCGTGCAAATATTCGTCGATATCTACTTCTCTTTTGTAAATGCTATTAAACATTAAAATTACTTTAATTAATAATTATATATAATATATATTATATATATATCTATATATATATATAATATATATATCATATATATATATATATATATAATATATATAATATATTATAAATCAAATAAATAAAAAATAAATATAAGGAAATAAGTAAATAAAAAATAAATAAATAAATCATATTCACCTGCAACAAATAAATAAATTAAATAAATAGATTAAACAAGTAAATAAATTAAAAACAATTTGAATAAATAAATATAATAAATATATATCCCAATATAGTTTATAAAATCTCATATATCATATTATATATATATATTATAATATAATATATATATATATATATATATATATATATATATAATATATATATATATTATATAATATATATATATATATATATATATTATATATAGTATATATATATATAATGTATAATATATATCTATAGTATATATTTATTAATATATAATAATATTATATATATATATTAAATATATATATCATATATATATTATATTATATATTATATATATTATATATATATTATAATTAATAAATAAATAAAATATATATAATATATATACAGAATCTAAAGATACTCTATATTATATATAATATGCAGGTTCATACTTCATACATAGTCAAGACTCGAGAATACACAAAAACAATTGGGATCAACAATTCAGCAGCACCTAATTGTCATTATGAACGCAAAACATCAACTTTGCATTTTGCAGAAAAACAAAATAAATATACATAAGCACACATGCATACACAATTAATCTTCTCCAAACGTACATGATGCACTGTTAATCATGCATTAGCAATTAAAGCGTTAATATGCAAAGTATTTAAAAAGCAATACTCACCCTAATGATATCATTATAAAAACGAGTCCTATATAAATACACTGTGGTATGGTGCTAATCATCATTGTAAGGCCTATAATGATGACAGCCATCGCGATGACCCTGTGAGTGCGGCGTTGCCAAACGTGTGTCGAAACCATAGTCTGCATATTGACATTGAGTTAGGTTTTTTGGGGCGATATGGCACAGGGGTAAAGTGAAAGGGTATTGTCGTAAATCTTTTTTTTCTTCTTCTAACTAGAAAACAATAACTTTATTAACAAATTAGGAATATTTATTCCATGTGCATCACTCACTAAATTTCACAATATTAGAAGCAGTTTGCAAACTTGAAATTAAATTAAAAAATAATTTCCTTTTGGGTTTTCAACGCTTTTGTATTACACGGTCTGTTTGAATAAAATTAAATCCATAATTGTCAATAACATAAACATTTCTTGTTAACCCACTCATCTAAAAGGCCCCAGTCGTTTATATTCTGTCGGTCTCCACTAAGACTTCCGGCAAGGCAAGTCTTGATTCCTTCCGCAGATGAATACTGATAAAGATGTTCTGTACTTGTTACCTGCGTATTCTATGCATGCTGGCAGTTAAGAGTATCATCATAAGGGCCTTTTTCGTCGACCGGAAATAGAAAAGGGCTTCCAGTTCATCCTTCTAAAGACTTGGGAGACCACAAGATCTTTTAGTTCTTCCACCACACAAATTTTGTCCTTTTCAAACAAATTTGTTTACCCAGAATTCAAGCCTCTTCTTCTATGGCCCTTTCTAAAGTTGGTAAAATTATAAAATGAAAGATGTGTCTTTTTCATTTAAACTCACGCATTGTTATGAGTAGCATGGAGAAAGGATGTAGATATGGAACCACCCCAGATATGCAATGTATATTTTTTCATAGATAAACGAGCAATCAACTTAGGGAGTGATGTAAAGTTTCACAGACATTTCAGAACATCGTAAACTCTGCAGAAATCAGACACGGAAAAGGATTCCTACACCAAAAAAATCCGTTGGTATATATTCGATGCAAGTCCCGTTGCTCGGCGATTTGATTAGCTTCTTTTAACCCCACTTTCAAACAGCGATTTTCTTCAATCTTCCTCCGATCGCTTCCTAACCATTTCCACAAATATGTTTTAATGTTGTGAGCGTTTAACGATATCCAAAGTCTTGATTGGGAGCATTTGCAACTGGCCTAACATCCGCAAGTAGTTACCTTCCGCATTTCAATATCATAGCCATGGATTGAATGTACCGGAGCTTACATGCGCCGCTTGAAATGGGGCAAACATGAAAAAGCGCTTTTCTTGTCTGGCTCGGTATTTCCCTTCCAATTGAACAAAAAGGATTTCTAATGCTTGCATTCAATTCGTAACAAATGTGGCTCCCAGTTAAACCCCTCTGAATACTCACTTTGTTGTGTCAAACCATTCTTTCTGTCGACTCATGCCTTGGATGTTTTGGCAAATAATTTTGTTCTCAAGACCAGATAATCGCGAAAAAAAATAAACGTCATAAATTGTCCTTATATCGATGCCCACAGTATTGGCGGATTTCTTGGTTATTGTGTCAACCATCATTGGACCGGACTAATTTTTGTTGTTTGAAGAGGGCAAATCGACAAGAGCAATCCTTTTTATCACTTTCTTCGCAATATTGCTTGGACAACCTTCGCCTCTTCCAACATCGTAGAAAACAAGCCATTCAAACCCAAGGCCCACCATTTCTTCTTATTCCCTGTCTTCGTTCGCTGTACAAAAATCGTCAATGGCTTTCCTCACGCATGTTTTGCGTCCAATCGCCTTCAGTATCTACAAAAGCCAATAAGTCCTCTTTGACTTCAGTCGGCCTTCCCTTTGTCTCAAAAAAGCGCCAACCCTATGATAATTGTCTCCTTTCCAGAAAAATCAGCGGTTTCATTCTCTATAACAAGCTAACATTTATTTCCCTTACTCTATTGAAACTATGCTTTTCGCTTATAGTAGTATATTAAAACAAAATTACATCTCATTTTTGAATCTTAAACTGATTGGATATGTAGCATTCTTCCCTTTTCCAAAAATGGTTTTTCAATGACCTGATGCTCCTAGTCCCGCCCTATCGCACCAAGATTATTTCGTAAGCAGCCACCCAAATTCTCCTGCAAACACTCCCTTCCCATCATGATGCTTACCTCGAAGCGGTAATATCGGCGCGTACGCAAAAAATGCCACAGACATGAAAGTCTACTTAGGATAATATTTTTATTTCTTCTATGACTTTTCCTTAAGGAATCCTGTTAACTTTGAATTGTCTTACCAGGCAACGTTCCTGTGGAAACAATCTTGGCGCACGCGGCTTCAACTAAGGCCAGTCTTTTTATGAAACTGTTGATGTTTTGTATGTCCTTGACAATAACCGGCATGTAACATTCTTTCATTATTTAGTGACAACGTTCTCATAATCTTATTCAGTCCAAGGTTCGTAAGGAGCTCCTCCTCTATAACAACTTATAAATTTGGAAAATTTAAAAACCCAAAACTGCCAATAACTGGCTGCCCTTCTTTAGGGCGCCGCGGGTCTATGAGTATTGTTAAAAGCAAGTATCAAATATTGTTCTCCCAATGCCACTCATTATTGAATTTCGCCTATCCTTCAAGTACGGTAAGCATTCTTCCCAAGGCACAATATTAATAGGTCTTAGCCGGGGATCCCAACCCACTCTTTTCATAGTAAATGTTCTTTTGTTTGAGTCGAAAATCATTGTGATTGACAATGCCAACGTATCTACCAGATGCATTTTCGTGAACATGTTCGGTTCTACTGACAACCGCTAAAGCTGCCAATATCCTGGACTCCCATTATCTTGGGTACCTTCGTCGAAACGGTGCAGCTGTTTACCTGGTTGTGGGTTTTCTCAAATCGATTGCGAAAATATGCGAAGTAGGAGGGACTTGGCCCTCTTTGTGTAGTCCTCTAATATTACTTCATTGGTACGCCTTTCTTCGTTTTCCCACCGTACTCATTTTCCATTTTTATCTCTGAGTCTTCCTTGTTAATGAGTTACTGCAATCTCTTTCCTAATTTATACTACTTCAATCACATCCGTAAATATTAAAGCAACTAACTTAATTACTATTATATAGATAATTTATACATTCGTTCGTTCGTTCGCAATATTTATATATATATAGATTATATATTATAATATATATATATATTATATCATAACTCTACATATATATATATCTATTTATATAATTATATATAGATATATATTATAATATATATATTACTATATATATTTATATAACTATATAACTATACTCTATCACTTAAATAATATATATATATATATATACTTTTAACATATTATATTTTATTAACTTATAAAAATGATAGATATACTATATATATCTTAAAGAATTAAAATGCACTTTTTATTTATATTCTAAATAATTCATGCTCTTTTCTAATATACGTACAAATCCGCTTCACATAATCTGTTCATGGCCTAATAACTTTACTAACATTCAAAGCGATGTATACAGAAAAAAATTAAAAAGTTATAAGGGCACAAACACTATGTGGGAACAAGCCACGTTAATTTTCTGCTGTTGAATAAAAGAAACAATAAGTTTTTTTTAAAATGAAAAAGCTAACCTTCATATGACAAGTAAGGATCATGTGTTACAGAATCCCTACCTTTTAAGGAAGTTTAAAATTACCACAACATATTTTCATTCCTTTAAAATCTTTAAAGACAAAACGTATTTCCTCGAACCAAGCAATTATGCGAATAATTTTTTTCCAATATCTGGATGAAAAAATTGAACTATAACAAACCAACTGAGGTGGGTTGAATAAATATTATAAACGCCTCTCCCTCTAGATGGTCTCTAGCACCAATCGTCAACCGATTCTAAACCTTTAAACCCATAGGAGCTCAATTCCTCAACTCGTTAGTTGTCGCCCCGCGCCCCACTATGTGTGCCGCAAGATTCTGTCCAGGGGTTGCCCCCGCGTGATTTAAATCTAAGTGTAACCTCTTAAAAAATTAAATGAAATACCTTTTTCAAAATTCTATTAGGCAACAAAATTCTTTAGAGAAAGAAATACAATTGTAATATTTTTTTGGCATCAGTAGTTAATATATTATATTATAAATATATATATTATATATATTTATAATAATATATATATGATATATATAATATAATAATATAAATTATATATACTATAATAATATTATATATAATATATATTATTAATATATATATAGACTATAACTGTTAGAAAAAGACTAAATCGTAGTACTAAGATACTTACTATTATACTATTATAATATATTATATATACACTAATAAAAACTATATATCCATTATATATCTATTACGTTAATGATATTCATATATATATAAAATATAATATAGTATATAGTATAGTATTATAATAAATATATATATTATATATTATCATATATAATATATACATCATACTTAAGATACTTACTATACATATTATATATATATAATATATTCTAAATTAAACAATAGCAAAGTTCATATAATGATCTTATAAAAAATAAGCTAGATATTAAATATAATAAATTTATATAATGATATATTATTGTATGTATGACGTAAGTTTTGCAGGACCAAGTCTCTTGGCCAGGCGGTAAGAATTAATGGTGATACAATCCAATATAACAAGGTTTTATACCTTTGGTACTATGTCTATTTTAAATTTAAAACTGTTTTTCACTTTTGTTTTTAAACAATTTGTATCTAATGACAAAAAACAACAAACAAACTCAAACAAAAAAATTACCGAAAAAAACCCCCACCAAGTTTTGTCAAAAAAAAAAAAAGAAAAAAAAAACAAGAAAGGTTTTAACAACAAAGAAAAAAAAAAAACTAAAAAAAGAAAAAAGAACAAGAAAAAATTAAAACTATATAGAAAATTACAAACAAAAAATAACAGTGTCTAGTAAACTTAAAAAAGACTGACAAATATACACAAAAACAATCACCAAAAAAAAAAAAAACAAAAAAAAATACTAAAAAAAAAAAAAAAAAAAAAAATAAAAAAAAAGAAAAAAAAAAAACAAAAACAATAACCAAAAAAAAAAATAAAAAAAAAAATAAAAAAAAAAAAAAAAAAAAAAAAAAAAATAAAAAAAATTGAAAATTCCTTTGTATAAAATCATACAACCTAATATGGAAGCCTACCTTACATTAACCTATCTTTTAAGATGAGATAATTTAAAAACGATTATGCACTTTCCTGGGAATTCTGCAAACATCAAAGAATTTCTTTTAAAGTTAAAGTAACGTTCTTTAGAGCTAGATTGTCTTACGGATTTTCATGAAACAACGATGCAGATAATCCATGGTTGCCCTGTGCTTAAGGTTTGGGTGTAAAACGCTGTAACGCCATGTAACCCCAGAAAACTTAAAAAGAACCAATCCTTGCTACGAAGCATCCAGTGTATTCCCAGAAAACCTGGCTTCATATTTTCGCCAGGGCCTATTAGAAAAATCAAGAAAAAAGTTTGTAAATAGAATGTTTGAAGAACTTCTACGCGCCGCCACAAGTGTACGGCTTCTCTCGGGGCCAGCTTTCAAAAATTTAAAGGTTCCGAACTGGCTCGCCAGATCAAATTAAAAAACTCAGAGTAGGAAATCCATTATCCCGGCGTCGTCAAAAATTTATCATTTGAAAACCATTTACCCCAAGAAAATTCATAAGTCTTCTTCCTCTCTCAAAAACAATATCTTAAGTAGCCGAAATATTCTTGAAATGCCATTTAAAATAATAGAATGAAGCACACAGTCCCACAGTAAAAATAAAAAACTCAACCCCATAAACATTTTGGCTTAACCAAATAGCATGAAAAAAGTTTACTTGAATTACGTGCCACAAAAATTGTCAAGCCTTTCTTGCAAATTCTGTACAGAATTTATTGTACGGTTAAATTATATTGTGAAGCCAGCCTTTTTGTTTTGCAATGAGTTAGGAAAAACAACTATACGGCCCACGATTTAACTTTCGCTCCCGTTCGCTCCTATTTCTCAAAAACCCATGGTCTTCCATTAGACGGGGAAGCTTGTTGTAAAATGTTTACTGATGACCCATCACGGGCAACCATTCAATTGATAGGAACAGCATAGAGAATTTCAATTGCCGCAGCCTTTAAAAATTTTGGTATCCCATTAAAAACAATAAGAAACTTCATTGCTTATTCTACCACAGATAAGGGCCCTATAGGTAAAATCAATTGTTGGTCTTGAGGCCAGTCTCCGCTAAGTAATAAATTCAGGCTGTTTGAAGATGATAAATTACATCAAATGGCGACCTTTGAAGTCTATTAAAGCTTCTACCTTCTTTGCAAAAAAAAATGTTGTGAAAGGATGGCAACCAATAACAAACTCTCATATTTTAATCTCTCCCTGTTGAGTACTGACCCCGTTTTTTACACCTTCAACAAAAGACAGAATCTAAAAACTCTTTTATAAAGGGAGAAAACCATTGATTGCCATTTTTCCTATGATGGTTCGCTGGCAAATTTGGATGATTTGTGTTTATCACTGGTTAAAAATTTCTTACAGATATTATCTTAGTAAGACAAACTGTATTAACATTTACTCTCATTTACAGTGGACGAACAGTGAAAGACAAAACAGTTTTCTTCCAACCAACTGAAATGGAAAGATTTCAATGAGAAAAAGGGTCAGCTTACTTGGAATTCCTGCAATTGAGAAAAAGCTGAGATTTTTCAATTTCTTTCGTCCAACGCCCTTCTTAATAAATTTTCGAAATTACAATGGTAGAAAAGCTAAAAAAAAAGACTCTTCCTTGATCATTATTCAAAATGCCATGGATGCAAGTTAGATAATTACTTCTTTCATCCCTTCTTCTGTTTTAAAGAATCTCTTGAGTGAATTGTTTCCCCCCATTTCCACAAGGGGCAAATATTGCGGAATTAAACTATGATTTTTTCAACACTCTAAAAAGAGAAGATTTTAATGATCCTGTTGCTGATTCTTTACGGAAATATTAACTTGAGAAGACTGACGCAAAATTAATTCAGGCTGCTGTATTTTTTGATAGCATAACACAAAGGGAGTATTCAAAAAACCTAGTAGCAAAAACAGCCCACCCAAGTTTCCTTTTGCTCATTTTCAAACATCATACTTTTGTGGAACAAGCTTCCTCTGCATGGTCGCAAATAAAAAACATGCAAAAACACAAACAAAATAGGGCAACGTTCAAACTTCAGAGAAGAAGAATATGACGGTGGCGTTATCAAAACAATAAAGACCCTAACCATACAATAAGTTTTGCTTCCAAGCAACAAGCACCAAAAATTCCCATCTTAATTCCGATTATTCAAACCGCGAAACTATCCAGCTCTTCAATTTTCTAACCAGGTATGTTTTTATAGATTTTTAAAATTTAAATAAATTGCTATTATTATATTAATATTTATTATTATTATTTTACTATTTCATTATTATTTATTATTAAGCTATTATTATTATTATTATTAATTATTAATTAATTATTATTCAGGTATTTTTTATTTATTATTATTATATATTATATTATTTATTATTAGTTATTATTATTAATAATAAAACAAGTGTGCCTATAAAAATCTTCCACAGGCCCTTTTAAAATCAGGTACCGGGAATTACCAAAAAAAGGGTTGGGAATTCACGGCCGCCTTAAACCAAAACTTAATAAAGAAAATTGAGAACTCCCGACTGGAAAACAAAAATCTGCGGGAAATATATATGGCATAATTGCAACATTTACAAAAAAGCAAGATTAGAAGAAAACCCACATCTTCTTATGCTACAAATTAGCAAACATGCAAATATTACAAATGGAGTGAGTAAAGACTCTCATTCAACAAGAGGAAATCGTGTCATAAAAAATGGCCGCATTCGGCCTAATAAACTAGTCCTTCCGCCATATTAATAAACTCGATATTATATATAAAATATAACATGATATATATATATATATACACTTATCATATAACAAATATATATAAATTATAATATATATATTAATATTATATTATTATTTATATTATATATATATATATTATATATTTATATATATTAATAATAAGTACTAATATAAGAATAGATTCATGAGAAAACGTAATACCCCGGAAACCGGGGACGATTGGGGGACTATCAAAAAAAAAAAATTCTCACAGGTAAGTACTCCCAAACACTGAAATAAATCTTCCTAGGGGGGACAAAAAAAGTAGCGAGGCTCTTTGCCCCCCCCCCTGCCCCCCCACCCCCCCCCCCACCCCCCCATGATAATATTAAACATAAAATTACTATAATATTTATACTATATATATTAAATATATATATATATATAATACTATAATAAACTTACTATAATATTTATACTTATATATTATATATAATATTATATATATATATTATATATACATTATATTACTTATATATATATGTTTGTTACGTATATGTATAATATACCTATATTTTGTTATTATAATTATATTATACTATACATATATATATTTCTATATCATATTATATAATATAATAATATATTATTAATAAATACTATATATAATATTAGATTAAGTACTTAATATATATATTTTATATGGTTAAAGTTTTTCCATGCAATCCAGGGCATCGTAACTTAAAAAAAACTATCAAACAAGCTAAACGAAAATAGATCAACTCACTTTTATTAAATAAACACATGAATGTATACCCCTTGAAATTAAAAAAAAAATAGAAAAAACACAGGATTTTATTAGGATAACATTAAAATTGTGTACAATAATTCGTTGAAAAAATTTACTAAGTTTTTTGAAAATAGGGAAAAAGGCTGTTAAGTCCATCGGAGGGGATAAACTAATAATTGTAAAACAGTTGAACTTTCTTTTTAACAACCTAAAGAAATCTCCCCCAATGCGGGGTGAAACCTAAGAAAACCGAGAAGAGAGCTCTGAAGTGTTCCTCCGGGGGGGGCGATGACCCCACCCGGGGTGGACACGTGGACTTCTCCCCCCCTTCTGTCCCTCGGTGGCCGATTATCTAAGCTTATTAAAGCAGTACATTTACCTCTTTATTCCTCCTATGTATTAGGATGGGTGGAAATTTATTT
Source organism: Trachelipus rathkii (assembly GCA_015478945.1). Lineage (NCBI taxonomy): Eukaryota > Metazoa > Arthropoda > Malacostraca > Isopoda > Trachelipodidae > Trachelipus > Trachelipus rathkii. The sequence goes on along the minus strand of JABUQX010100942.1, from coordinate 10,865 downwards.
TTTTAAATAACTATAATTAATGTAAAATAAATTCAGTGATTAGATGTTGGTACCCTGTTTGGAAAAAGTTGTTTATTTATCGTAGTTTTCCCTTTATCAAGACACTCTTTAACTAAAAAATATCGTACTAGTTTAATTCCTCCAAGGTAAGCACCCTTATAGAAGTTATGCAATATACTAAAAGTGGGCCTATTCAGTTTTTTCTAACGTATACCTTTTTCATGGGACCTACCGTTTCCGATTCCTTCTTGCGGGGCCCACTAATTATTCTGGGTAAATTTTTATGTAGGCCAACGCCACAATAGGCCATTATCTAGTAGGGCCCGGAAAATTTAATCCCATTCTTTTACATTATTATAAAATTCATTGAACGTACCATAATAAAATATATTATATTTTATTGTTTAAATTAAGTAATATTATTATTTTATTTCTTATATATTATATTCTTTTTTTTTAATTTCCCAGGGTTACTTGTGTTCCGTATTTTGTCTCCTAAAAACTTTACAAGTTTTGCACACTTTGGAAGCCAATGAAGTTACTTTCTCTCTTCCATACATACCCTTTTTCGCGATCTCCACTAACTTCCTAAAGAAACCCAGCATGCCGGCAATAAAAGTGCGTTCCCGGTCACACCCCCACTCAGTGAAACCCAACCCTTTTTAGCGTGCGGATGCTTGTTGGGATGTAGTAAGACCCCAACCGAAAGGATTGAAAACAAAGGAACCTTGGATGGCCAGTTTGAATTGTAATATGACCCCAAACAATACGGGAAATCCCTCAGTTAACTGGGACTTACTCGTACACAAAAACACAAACTATACAGACAGAATATACATAAGCTATATGCTAAGAGACAAACTCATCAAAAAAACAATTCCCCATTAATACTAATCACTAAGATCTAACCAATCACTCAACAAATACTTATATAAATATATTTATGCTACATAAAATTTTAATAAAAACAAAATGTGATAAGAAATTTTTTCCCTCCGGGCCATCCCTTACTAAACGATTGATGACTATTTGGTGGGCTCCCTTCAACATTCAAAAAATTACCCAACTTATTAGTGCCAAAAAAAAAAACCGAGCGTAGGGTTGTTCCCAATGAAAAAGTGGGCTTAGAAAAATATATAGGCCTTTAATATATTGCTAAACCCTAAGGGCTACACTAGGATAAACTAACTAAGCAATTTAAGTAAAAAATATCATAACGAAAAACTACGAAGTCATAATAACAACCACTGTCCACCGAGACGTCTCTTGGACATCTTCCAATGTAGTCTGTTCCATCCGCCCCGGTGAATGTCCTCCGGTCCACCCATACCATACCATTATCACTATTATTTACATAAATATATATTAATAAAACTTAAATTCGGCAACTTGCCAATTTCACTTTTTCACCGTTCCAGGTATTTAAAATGACCTCGTATAATCACATGCCTTTAACAAGCTTTAAGATAATTCGTTTTACAATTAAAAAAAGAATAAAAGTCATAACGAAGCTGCTGCCCCAAACACGTTTTCCAAGTCCGTCGTGAAAATGGCGCTTTCAAATTTGAAGATCCGGAGATGCACGCGTTTGACGGAATATTGCCGGGATTTGCCATAGTAGCAAAAAGCAGTTCGGTTCTTTACAAAAAACACGCTTTGCAGTTGCACGCTATGTGTTGTTAAAAAATAGAACTGGGACCTTTTCATTACCAAAAATATTTAGATACTATATTATATATTATAATATATTATTATATATCATTAAATATATTATATTTATATATTAATAATAATTAATAATAATTAATAAATATATATATATATATAATATAATAATATATACATTATATATATAATATACTATATATTAATACTATTAATTATATATATATTGAAATTAATATATATATTAGATAATTATAATATATATATTATATATAAATATATCATATATATGTATAACTATAATAATAATAAATAATATATAATATATATGCATTAGTATATTAATATATATAGATATAATAAATTATATAATATAAATATATATATATATAATTAAATAATCACCCGAAATTTGAAACCATTAAAAAAATTCTTACCCTGAAAATTATTCTAAAGTCCATAATCTGCCAATCAACATTCTTCACATGCAGATTCGTATCTGCAGAAGGTTTTATTGACTTGTCGTATGATTGCATTGATTCCAAGTTTTTTGCCAAAACTTTCCAGAGGTAAAATCCGTAGTTATAAAACAAACATTTTCCTTCACGTTTTAGCCGCATTTATTTTATGTTAATGTGTTAAATGAATTTTAAACTCTTTAAAAACATCTCTTAAAATTTTTGATTTGGATTGATGTGGTTATCATGTGGCTAAATATTTTCTTCCAACATCTGCAAGAATAAGTAGGAAAAGTACCGTGTTAATGCCTTAAATGTTTGTAAATCTTGTAATAGAATTTTCTCCCCTAAGTAGCATTTCACGATTAATCACCACCCAAAAATAAATTAATCTTTTATTGCCCGTACCATTCTTGACTTAAAATTCCATTGGGGAAAACCAAGCGTTTACACTTCCGCATCATCCAACAAACAGTTTGCAAATCTAAAAATGTCGGTCCTTATTGCCTTTGAAAAACCATCATTTAAACACTGAAAGCTCATTATTGCAATACCGAAATCTATCGGGGTAACCGCTGCCTTAAATTCTTGCAAAAAGGTCCCAAATAACAAAATCTATACAAGCGAGTTCTAATATCCTTTCATCCTGTCCTGTCAATATGAATCGGGGGAGATATTTTCTTTTCAAATTCGCATAACCCCAAAGTTAAAAAAGGGCTTTTGGATTCTAATCGGTCTCGAATTGAATTCACTTCTTTTTAGTATCGTCTAAACCAGGGTAAATAAGAATGGCAAGTATACTTTAAGTAGTCAAAACAGTTGGTGGGTACGATCATCGAGTAACTTGTTGGATCCTTTGAATTTCTGCTTCAAATTTTTTTATTAACCCTTTGTACTCTGAAAGAATATTTTTCAGAAAAATTTCTTATCAAGACACTAAATTTTTTTTAAAACCTTAGCTTTAACCGTACAGCCGACACAAAAGACAGCGAAATCCATGACAAATTCAAAAGAGTTGGGTACCTCTAACCCTTTGTATCGAAGAAGAAAAACTTTTGAAGGCAGATACAACTTCCATCCAGCTGGCAAATACAACTTAATGAAATTTCCGAGGCTGTTTCCTTTGCCATTATATAGTTGGCAAAAAAGGTGACCTTATTTAAAAACTTTTTCGAATAGGCAAAATGGGGGAAAAAAGAATCCAGCTTTGTAAGTTCTCTTCTTATTCAAAAAATTCCAAGTTTTATCTGCGGTAGAGACTCAATGCAGCCCAGAAAAGCTGGCGCGCTGTTAGTTTTCCAGGATCCGGTCATCGGCGTTTTCGGCTTTTTTGCCACCTAAAAACTAGTTGCGTCGTCGCTACCGAACTTTGCCCATTTTGAAAAACCTCAGGGCGGCAAAAAACTATAGCGGGCATTCGGGCTATCCCTACGGGGCGGGATACCGTTAATTACCAAAGTAAAAAAACTTGCGCGATAAACCGAAAAAGCATGCCTTCTAAACATTTTAAGAACCTTTTGCAAGATAGTTAAAACAGATTTTATTAATTGTTTTATTAAAAGTAATTACTAATAATAAAGTTTAAATATAACTTTCATCGCTTAATCGTCCTCCATGTCCTCCTCCATGTCCTCCTGCTTAAATTCCACTCTCGGCAGCTCCCAATTCCTTTGAGGAAAGAAAGCCCTGGCAAACCTTTACTCCTTCAAGGGACCATCTCTTGCCCTTGAGGAATGTCCCCACCCGGCGCTGAAAGCACCCCTCTCCACAGGCATGCTTTGAAACTAGGAATAATGGGATTTCATATTTTATAAATGGTTCGCATCCAGACTCCCATATGCTTGGGTGGAAAACAGGATAACAGCTTCGGGCATCTTCTTTGAAAGAGGCCCACCACCACTCCCCTGGGACTTTCGGTATGGACGATTTCCACATCCTAGTTGCTGGCTTTGCTCTGGTTACCAAAATCAACCTTCTAGAAAACCGCCAATTTACTGAATATGGAGTGCCGTCTGAATTTGGTGGTTCTTTTTTCTGGTTTTGCTGGCCAAAAGTGAACGCTGCTTGCTGATTTCCTTCAGTGCGGTTTGATGCAGGTCCCCCTATCTTTCCGGGTGAATCCTTCCTTCCCCTCCGATCCCCTCCCACCAATGTCAGTGAGCCCAAAATGCTTTCTAGGGCCTAAGGGAACAGGATGTGGTAAGGGGGCCATGGGCCATTATAGGAAGAATTCCTATTCTGAAAGAAGATGCCCCCCCCAAACCTCTTTTTCCATAGGACCACTGAGAGGGCCTTGTATCTATTTGGGCCTTGGCGCCATACATCAAGATGAAATATTTTCACTCTTTTCTCCTTTCAAGAGTCTGTTTCTCATCAAAAACCAAAATTTGGCAGGTTAGGATTTGCCCCCATCGTATCGCCTTTCTCCCCCGAAGGCATTATTCAATGACAACTGGGCCCCCCCAACAGGGCTGCCATGGACCCAATTGCTGTTACTCTTTCGCATGAACCTAAAGAGTAAATATTAATATCAGTTTGGCCTTAGTTACGTTACAGAGCATAATTGATTATTAATAAAAATACCGGAGACACAGGAACACGAAGTATCTGTATGGAAAATAGGCGGTGAATAGATCTCCAAGGAAGTGTAGGGGGTTTCACAGCATGGGGATAATCATTGAAGGCGTCTTGGCAGTTAAGGAGATGAAAAGATGGATACGAGTTATTCATGGAAGCTGTCCTATCGGAGTAAGGGAAAGCTCCAAATTTCGATTGAAGAAGCTTTTGTAGATTGATGGGCGTTGGACAACTGTGAGAAGCTCGTCGAAGGACACAACACCCATATCTGGGTTAAAAGTCTATGTAAAAAGCCACATTGTCGAGACGTGTTTTGCCTGTTCGACGGACCGGGAAAAATAAGTGAGGTTCACAATTATCTCAGTTAAGACTTGTTTTACCGCACTCAGTATGCATATGAGTGTTGGGCAAGCGGTTCCCAAAGAGCCGGATGGGTAAAGTTTACAAGAACAGGATGAATGGCAGGTAGCTTTGGAGAGCCTTCTGGTGCACGGAGAGCAAGATTTGATAACTTATAACATAAATTTATAACAATTTAATAATTTTAAAAAATATTTACAAAGGTGCTAAGCAAAATTTGCTACTTTTAGAAATAACTAGCTACTTTACTCTTCGATCAGCTTCTACCTCTGGAAGGAAACCTGTCCCCCTTGGGCGCCGTGTATGAGGGAATGGTTTTATATGGGCATCCCATTTGCTTTCGGTTACCCCCTCTCTAAAAAACCTCCAGAAGGGACCATTCTTCCCCACCACACTCATATTAGGATGCTTCCAATCTGCAAGAAAAAATATAAAACTTATATAAAATATCAAAAAAAACTTATAAAAATGAAAATCTGGTCTATAATTTTGTTAAGTCGGCATATACACCAAAATTTCTTTACGCTTCAAAAATTTCTTTTTTTAATCAAACACCTAACTAACCTTGTCCCACCACAGAGGTCTTCAGTTTTCTTTAGCGAAAATCTTGATCTGGTTGGCCACCCACCACTGGGCCCTGTTCTGAAGGGTTCGCGCCACGAGCGGATTTCTAAGCTATCATGTTCCCTTCCTCCACTTGTCGGAAGCCCGCCCTTTGGCCCAGCTCCTTGTATATTTTTCACTCCAACATCCTGTTGTCGGCCCAAACAGATTGCAGTTGTTGGTCGAAGGCACTGAAGAACAATACAAATTAAGATTAATTATATAATTCACAAGAAAGAAAATTCAAATATTATTAGTTAAATCTTAAATAATGACCAAATCTTTATTGTTAATAACTTATTAATAAATAAAAGTTATAATATTAATTTAGTGCTACATTAGCCCCCAATCTAGTTTTCTGGCGAATTTCTAAACTACCTGGCCCAAACGGTGTTGGAGTCCGGCACAGACTTGGGTGTTCCCACCCCCTTTTTTTACAAGCCCATCAGGAGGCTTCTCTCTGTGAGGATCCCACAATCTCCCCAATTCCAGGAAGATCAGGGTCCCGTAGAAAGGGTTCTCCTGTCTCACTGACTTCAAAACTCACCAAAAGCTGAAGGCTGCCAACGTAGTTGGTGCCATGGTCCGTTTGGTGGGCCTTTCCACTTTTACCCCGTGTTGCTAAAAAACTTCAGATGAATCTCTGTTGAATATTTAAAGATTCCCCCAGTAACTTGTACATTTTACTTACTTTTGAAGAAAACAAGTTTAATTCTATGTTTTTAGTGTGTTTAAAAATTAAATAAAATATTTACACCTCAGTTATGTTCTCTATGTTATTGCGACTAAGATATAAATAATCATGACCAAAATAACATTGTTTAATTTTCTTAACCCCCTTCTTCACAACCTCCCTGACGCCCAAGAAGTTGCATGGCCACCTTTTGAGGTTTGGGTTACGCCTGTCAATTCCAGTCGAGACTTTTCATTCCCAAAGAAGGGAAATCCCTATTGGGCGGTCCAAAAACTGTTCGGCGATTATGGCCTCCCCCCCCCAACCCCACTTCTGGTGTGGGAAAGAGCCGTTGGTTTGTTTATCAGTCGAGTCTTTCCCTTTTGCATCAGCTTTTCGAATATCCCCTGTCTCCAAAAGTCCCCTTGAGGGCGATGAAAAACTCAGGATTATGCACGGTAAAAAACATCTCCTTCCGAAGTAGAAATCATCAGCTAAAATCCAAGTTTATAGCTTTTAGGTTTACATAACACCACCCTTAAAAAGATGAAAAAAGTCAAATTTAAAAGTTTTAATAAAAATCCATATTATATTTAATTCTTTTTAATAAAAAAATATTTTCTGAAACAATACTAGAAGGACCGCTATAGGTCGCTTTCATATACCTATTTACAACAAAAAATTGAGTTCAATTAAAATAAAAAACTAATTATGGTTTTTTCTGACATACTTACTACTTCTCACATACGCCCTAGGGCCTGAAGAAACCTTTTTCTTTTTGCTGCTCACTCTTGCTGTCTAGAAACTTTGACCTGAAGCTTTTCATCATGTCCTACGAGGGAAACCATCTTTGACGCTCTGACCGAAGACTGCCACTCTCCCTTGAACTGGGACGGACCGCGCTTGCTAAAAAACCCTTTCAATGGCTGCAGAATGTAGTGAGGACATGAAGGGTCGTTGTCATCTGGTATAGTTAAAATAGTCAATACCATTAATATATAGAACACCTACAAATTTTTTAATTCTTATTTTAGTAAACATTTTGCCTTTAATATTCTGTTGGTATTTCTGAGGAGAGATTGAACTTGGATTAACAACACACGTATGTTTATAATGTCTTGTGTGATTATTAAATCTTAATAAAAACATATTACTCACCATCTTACATTTTAATCTATAAATTCTTAAATATAACTAATAATTATTTTAACCATTTACATGCTATTGTAATCGCTGCTTGTAGGGGTGAACCCTTGTCTGGTGCTGTATAGGAAAGCCCACTTCTTCCTCGCATGGGCAGATGAGTATACCATATTACTTGCACGTATATCAAAAACTCAACCTAGTTGTCATATCTACTCTAAGAGTTACATTACTCATCCCCATCACCTTTCTCACTCGAGTCCGCACACTCCACGATTGTATTCAATATAACTTTTTTCTTATAACACATGAAGGGAAACTGCTTGGATGTCTCACAGATATTATATCATTAGGAATAGTTTTTTCTAATATGTTTGTTTTCATATGAATTCTATTGTTATTCTATTGTACATATTTCATTCAATTAAAATCGAATAACTCACAGTTCAAATTCATATTATCAGCTTAAAAAAAAATTTCAAAAAAATAAGCAATATTTTACTAGATTTTATTTAAAGATTTCTAAAATTGGTGGTTGCACCTTTATTAGGTCTTTTACTGCTTTACATATGCTCATTTAGTCTTTAAGCTTTCTTTCACAGTCTTACCTTATAGCATGGAGAGCGAGAGCTTTCTTACACTCTCAAAGGAGTGATGCAAATAGGCCTTCTTTCCAACTCTGTGGACCGCATTCCTATCGTTCCCCTCCGTGCCTTTGTTTCCAGCTGGACCCCGTTTCTTCCTTCAACAATCAAGGTCTACCATGGACAGATATTCTACCAGTTTACAGTTAAGATCATGTTGGCTGTCCATGGGTTCCAAACACCTTCCTTCTCATTACGAACTAATTGGCGACCGTGAGAGCTGCTCCACTTTTAAGCTACATACTGGCCAAAGGCGTCGACTTCCTTGAAACACCTGTGATGCCTCTCCAAATCTCATCCACCCACCCTCACTGGTCTATATCCTACAGATACTGCCAAGCACTATGAAACATTACAGTCACTGTATTGCTAACATCTATTTTTATATAATCTTGTCTGTCTTATTACATGATCACAAATTATTTAATATTACAAATTTTTAATCAGTAATTACTGAAAAATTAAAAAATCTAAATTAATATATAATACTCCTTATATTAATAATAATATAATATATTACTATAAAGTATATATTTAGTAAATATATATATTATATATATATATAGTATATACCATATAATAATATATTAAAATATTAATATATATATATATTAAATAATATTATAGTAGGTTAGAGTAAAGTCTTACCTATATATATTATATTATATATAATATAACTAACTATATATATAATAATAATAATAATTATATTATATATATATACAATATTATATATATATATATTAATAATATATTATTATATTATATTAATTTAATTTGTTATTATATTGATATTTTTACTAGTAATTGAAAATTAAACTCACAAATTGTCTTGACTGCAAATTTACGGAAAAAATTCAGTAAATTCATAAATAATATTACTTTAATTTACACTTTAGTTAACATTAATAATATAATACCTATTTAATAACAAATCATTCACATGACAAGAATTCGATCACCACCACAGGGAAGCTACACTACCGAGAATTTTTGAAACACATCACTATATACCGACACGCTCAGTAGCTACCTCACTATCTCAATCCGCGCGCCACGTGTATCGCTCTCTACTACATCGACGAGTAGCTACTACTTCGATACTCTACCCTAAAGCATTACTCACTATGATCTCACATCCTCTCGCATCATATCGACTATTCTACAAGACCCGGCCCGCATTACATACATCTACTCCATCAGCTACTCATCTTAGCTATCCTTCCGTAACACTCCAAATCACACGTTGCGACCAAATATCATCTTCCTGTCACCAGAATCAGTATCGCTACTATATACACACATCTCCATTAACTATATATCTCTGCCAATCGACCATCACTAACACGATCGTCCACTTCATCCTATGCCGTCTCATCTCTAGGCTATCATATATAGATAGACTCTCCATTAAGGGATGGACTGAAATTAATGATTATTACAACTTACTCACCTTTACGAATTGCCCCACGCCTTGTTGTTTCATACCAAGAAAAAACTTCCCGTTATCAGCCGCATACAGTGGACTCGCCTTGTTCAGCAGGGAGATCCACAGGGATTCTAGAGCGGTTCCACTTATATTAATTTCAAAAAAAAATTCTATAAGCCGAGACGATCATAGCCCGCTGGAATAAATGGCAGTGCGTCGTATGGCCACCACAACAACACAAATCCAGTCACCCCACACCTATTCTCAAACCCACAACAAACACACAAACAATTCAACATACAAGCGCATTCACAAAACAACGCCAAAACACTCACCGGCAAATCCAACAAAACAGCAAACATGATAAGTCAAGACAAGCGAAAACACGCAACACAACTCAACACCACCAACAAAAACCATCCCAACCACACAAACGACCACAAAGCCCCCCCCCACAACCCAAACCCAATCTGCAACCCCCTCACACAAAAAAAGCACCACAATTAACGACCCCAGAACACAAATCACGTTAGCGGGCGGCACATCACCCACCAACAGCAGATCCATCTCGACTGACCACCAATCTCCGCAGCACACCCTACTCAACTACTGCACCAAACGACAACCCAACACGAACACGATCAACCAACTCGCCAGCGCCACTCACACTGGAACAAATCGCACTACTCACAACCACTCACATTAACCACAATACAATACAGCACTAGACAGAACAATACTCTTACCCTTTCTAACTATGCCACCATACCACACCACCCACCACCACCATCTAGACACACACACCACTACCAACACAAAACCACTAACCCTCTCTCCATTTCAATCTCTACCCACACCCATTAATACAATCACAGATCCACGGACCAAATATATTCAGTTCCTATTGCCAATCTCAAGTTTATTCAAGCACAAAATTAGAGCCAATTTATACACAATACATTTCTAAAAGATTTCTTTAAAATGGCCATATACAAATTGTCTAAGGCATTCACTAATCTAATTGAATAAATTACTAGGATAAAAAAGTTCCACAATAAATTTTCTTTTTATTTTCTGAAAAAACCGATATGAATTTCACTAATAATTTACAAAACCACAAGAAACAATTCACTTTTCGATTCGATCATCACAACAACATTTAAAAATTAAAACCACTAAAAAAAAATAGTTTTCCTCAAAATTATAATCTTTTTTTTTTAATTCTTTCCTTAAAAAATGTTCGGCCCTAAAAACACATTTATTAATAAATGCCCGTTAACTTTTTTTATAAAGCTTAAAAAATCTCTCCCCCC
>JABUQX010100941.1:47500-52500 GCA_015478945.1 Trachelipus rathkii | reverse complement strand
CTTCGTGAAAGTTTCCGCATGATTGACAGGATCATGCTGGGGAACATTGATCAAGGGTTTGTAGATTAGTGCATTCCATATGATATATATATATATATATATATATATATATATATATATATATATATATATATATATATATATATAATAAATAATATATATATATATATAAATAGACAAATACATATATAAATCTTTTTCTTTAAATAATAATAATATATAAATATATATATATATATATATATATATAACAACCCAACTAATAATATATATATATATATATAAATAGATAGTTACCACACAAATATACATATAACTCTAACAACCTAACACTCACTATATATATATATATATATATATATATATATATATATATATATATATATACATATATAGCACACTAACGTAAAAGCGACGTCGCTTTTACGTTCCTTTGCGATGTGCGACATCGTATTAGTAACATAATAATTACGTCCTTGGGATGTGGAAATGTCAGCTCTCAGCGACGTAACAGTGCGACATCACTGCGACGTCCTATGGTAACGTAATATTGACGTACTCTTACGACATCCCTGCAACGTTACACGGTAACGTTGCATCGACGTTGTTTTACGACATCTATTTGATGTAACTTTTGTATATATATATATATATACACAAACTAATATAACTTAACCAATATATATATATGCTCTGTAACAATAATATGTATGTATATAATAATATATATATATATAATAGCATAACATATATCATATATATATATATTATATAATGTGAAACCTTATATATATATATAATAATATAACTTAACAATAACCAACCTTAATAATATAACAATATAACAACAGCCAACAACAACCAATAATATATATATGTATATATATATATATGTAATAATAGCATATATATATACAAACGGCAGAGTTTTGCCCGGCTATGCTGAAATTGGCTTGACTGGCTTGTTGGCTTACGACGCACTCATATATATTTATATATATATATATATATATATATATATATATATATATATATATATATATATATATATATATATATATATATATATATATACAGCTGCTGATATATATATATATATATATATAATATAACTACAACCACGAGCCATGTGGCTGCAGCCATTCGGCACGCATCAGCCTTGAGTTTGGCGTAAGCCAGTCAAGCCAGTCCAGCCAATTCAGTATAGCCACAAAGTAAAACTTTGCAAGTTTGTATATATATATATATATATATATATATATATATATATATATATATATATATATATATATATATATATATATATATATATATATATATATATATATATATATATATATATGCGCTGCTGTCTTAATATTTAGAAAATAGTGTAATTATTAATTTTCTGTGGTAAAAAGTTGCTTTTCAGAAATCTATAAGTAGGCTTAACTAGCCCACAAATTTCACATTTCATATATTGAGGTTGCATTGAGTGACCTTCTGAAAATAAAATATAAAAAAATAAAATAAATATTTCCGTGAAACACCTAATAAACAGAAACATATAATAAACAAATTTACACAAAATAATTGAAATAATTAACTGGCAGAGTCACTCCAAACTCACTTTCATTAGAGCATACCGCGACTGGAGACATAATTAATTATATTTATGAGCGGCCGAAAATGTACGACATTTGAAAAATTTAAAATTACATTACATAATACAATTTCTGTAGAAAATCATGTATAAAATGACATAAAAACAACAAAACATAAAACGAAAAAGATTATGAAAGAGTATAAGGAAATTTGAAGAAAAAAAAACAGGGTGTTTGTTATTTTTAAAAGGATATCGTACGCCTGGCAGTGTATCTAATTATCAACGGAAATATTTAAAAGTCACAATGTTACGTCACAAATACGTTGATTTGCAACGAAAAAGCTTACATCACATAAGACGTAACAGCAATGTCACATATACGACGTATGTGTGATGTGACGAGTGCGACGAACATTAACGTCGCTGTGATGTATCTGCAACCATCTGTGCTATATGTATATATTATATATATATATATATATATATATTTATCCATATATAATAATATGTAATAATAATATAATATAATAATATATATGCATGTAGTGTGTATGCATATAATGTGATTGTGTGTGTGTATAATGCTCTATCTCTATACAAATATTAATGAAATATTCCTATACATAATATATATAACAACCAAATATCTTCTTCTTCTTATAATATTAATAATTTGTTTATGCAATATATGAATAGGTATATATATAATATATATATATGTATAATAATAATATACATATATATAATAATAATAATAATAATAATATGTAACTCTTTCAACTATTATATGTATTTGCTCCAATATTATACTTAATATGTATGTAATATGTATGTAATAATATGTATATAATAATATATGTAATATGAGTAAAATAACAATATATATATATATATATATATATATATATATATATATATATATATATATATATATATATATATATATATATATATATATAAAAAATATATAACTATATATATATATATATATATATATATATATATATATTATTTTCACTTTTGTTTTAGATAATATTAAACATGGTATGCAACAAATTTATGAAGATGAGCCCTGAGCATTGCTGTACTTGATTCAAATTTCGGAAGCTTTCATATTTTCTATGATGTTTTCTATCACCCACATATATATATATATATATATATATATATATATATATATATATATATAACTTATGTATATATATATATATATATATATATATATATATATATATCTTTATATATACTCTTTATATATATATATATATATATACTTCTGCCCCTGGCCCACCTTAATTGGAAATCTTAATTTAACAACGAAAAGCAACACCAGGGCTTTAGACAACAACATGGAGAGATCTTTATTAACAAGAAAAAACGACGTTTCGGAACTCGACTGATTCCATCATCAGGCTACAAATAATAAATAAAATAGAACTAGTACAAATAAATGAAATAATCTAACGTTATAAAACTAAAAACATTGAAGCAGTTAAATTCAAAAAGCATACATTTGTTTAAATTAAGTCACAAAAAATGTTACAAAAAAACAAAAGTAAATTAACAGAATTAGAAACTCGAAAACAATCATGGCTAGTATTAAAATTATATAACAACATTATCAAAATGAATAAGTGGTATTTATATATTATATGAGGGATAACTTTTCAAAAATTTCTTATAATTAATTAGCAATCTTATAAACAGAGAACAAACACGTGAGGAAACTTACTTAGTCACAATGAAATGTATTACACTCGAAAAAAACATAAATACAGGTGAAGACGGACAGAACTTTCCATCTGGGAGGTTAAAGCAGAAGTAGTTTAAACGGGCCACTATCGTTGTTGAGGGAGGGTTTGATGTCGGCAATATGTAAAGATTCTAAAATGTTTAAGTTGGTTGGTGATTTTGTTTGGGTTAATATGGAGAAATTTGAATGATTGAAAGAATGGTCGTGAGTGTGAGCGTGGTCACGTATAGCGGAGTGTGAAGGGGAATTGAGTATAAGGTTGGTGCGTGTGGAAACACCTCTGTGTTCATCTACTCTCACGTTGAGTTGGCGTAAAGTACTACCAACATAAACGGCATCACAGCCGTTACAATTAAATTTGTAAATAACTGAAGAGCGGATCAGTCGTTTTTTCTTGTTAATAAAGATCTCTCCATGTTATTGTCTAAAGCCCTGGTGTTTCTTTTCGTTGTTATATATATATATATAACTTATATATATATATATATATATATATATATATATATATATATATATATATATATATATATATATATATATATATATATATATATATATATATATATATATATATATATATATATATATAGACGAATAAACGTTGCTCAATTTTTGTTTACTTTGATCCTTATGTTTTTATATTGTTAAATTTTTCTTAGTAAATCGAAATATGTTGTTTATTCAAAATCAGGCCAAAATCAAATTATTTGAACTTGATTTCATTAATCTGAAGTAAATCATTGACCAATTATTTTTTTCATTTGAATAATTATATTCATTTATCTATTCTTCTTCTATTCTCAGCGTTATCCAATTTCCAAACCCACTTTTTTTTGGATTTTGAAATGAAAAATTGCGATAATTGTTTTTTGTGTTCGGGCGAAGTGGATGGAATTTTCAAAGCATATGTAGTCGGGAGAGATGCACATTTTTTACTTAGATGATTTCTTTGTATATGCATTAGGTTTGGATTTGTTTTTGGAACAAACTTTCAAAAATAAATTTTTTGAAATTTTTTTAAACATTTTTTTTTGAGTATACAAAAAAAATTATCTAAGTAAAAAAGATGCATCTCCTCCGACTATACAAGGACTGAAAATTTGATGTTGATCAGACAAGAATAAAAAAAAAAAATATCGCAATTTTTCATTTCAAAATCCAAAAAAAAGTGGGTTTGAGCACAAAACTCAAAAAATCGAAAATGTTCTTCTGTACTATTGTAGGTAATAGACATACCTATGCATATTTCAAGTTTGAAGTCATTTTTTTACCAGGTCGACAGGTCAGGTTAGGTTAGGTTAGGTTAGGTTAAGTTAGGTTAGGTTAGGTGAGGTGAGGTTAGGTTAGGTTAGGTTAGGTTAGGTTAGGTTAGGTTAGGTTAGGTTAGGTTAGGTTAGGTTAAGTTAGGTTAGGTTAGGCTAGGTTAGGTTAGGTTAAGTTTAGTTGTGTTGAATTCGTTAGAGAAAATCTAAATAACCTGATTTTTTTTTTAATAATGTCGACCATTTGACCTGTCGATCATTTTCCCTGTCGACCATTTGGTACTAGCTTCAGATAAACACTAAAAATCGACGTTTTAAAGGTCAGAAAAAGATGCTGTTTGTTCTTTATTCTTTTTTAAAAATTGCCTGAAAATTAAGAAAATTTTTGGCATTTCTCAAT
>JABUQX010100941.1:32500-37500 GCA_015478945.1 Trachelipus rathkii | reverse complement strand
GTCGGTTCCCAACACACTCTCCACTATACATCCGCTTAACGAGCCGGCTGTAATTCATCCTTTCCACATGAGCCAAACCATCTCAACATACTTTCATTTATTCTCTCATTTACCTTTCTTCACACCACCACTCTAATACGTTCATTCCTCACTTTCTATTAATTCTTTCACACCTAGCATGCCCCTAAGATTGTCCATCGAACACATTGAACTTTAGATCTATACTTCTTATTCCAGACCATAGTCTCACTACCATACAATAACACAGGTAACAACATACCCTCATGCAAGACTCTAGCGCACTCAAGACTTAGTCCCTTACATTCACCAACGATTTAATTGCACCAGCAACCTTCCTGCCATTCACAACTTTCCTACTACACTCTGCTCATACGTTCCTTTTCATCCAACACACCCTAAATATTTAATCAGACACTTACTCCAGCTGCTCATCATCTAACATACTTCACACTGAGGACTGTCCTCACTCACAATATAACCTTGCTCTTATCTACGTTTACTTTCAAACCCCTCCTTTACACACCCTGCCAAATCTCTCTACCAATCCTCTCAAACTCTCTTCAGATTCGCCACACAAAACCAAATCATCCGCATATAATAGGTAGGGCACCCTCCACTCCTCTCCATTCTCCATCATTCTAACACCATTTCCTGCCATCCCCACCTCGAATTCTTTCATAACCCCATCCATATACACATTGAATAACTAATCTAAGGAGACATAACACAACCCTGTCTCACTCCGCTATTAATCCCTAAACCAATCACCATTGACACCATTTATTCTTACACACTTCACTATCGTCATACATACTTTTGATTCCATTCAGGGAAGCCTACCACCAACACCATATATCATAACACCTGCCATAAGAAGCTTCCCTAGTAACTCTATCATACGCCTGTTGTAAATCCATAAAACCTAAATATAATTTATTCTTCTTCTCCCTCATTTTTCTCAATCATTTGTTTCAATGTAAAGATTTGATCCACACATCCTCTACCACTCCTAAACGCACCTTGTTCTTCTCCAATCAGTCCCTCAGTCACTCGACGCACTCTTTCGACCAAAGTACCAGCATATACCTTCCCTACAATACTCAATAAACTTATTCCCCCTATAATTTCTACAATTCCCTTTTCTCCCCTTACCCTTATATAAAAGGGTACTATTACCAGTTCTCCTCCAATCCCTTGGAACTATACCCTCCATAAACGCTTTCTATTACACAACTTCCAAATCAATCAATCACCATCTCGCCTCCGCTCTTGATCATTTCACTAGTAATTTCATCTGCAGATTTACCATTCTTCAATATATATATATATAGCCAATAAATATGTAATAATATATATATATATGTAATAATAATCAATATATCTTTAATAATAATAATAATAATAATAATAATAATAAATAATTATAATCATTGTAATAATTATATAATAATAATAATATATATATGTATATGTATAAATAATAATATATGCTTTATATATATATATAATAATCTTTAGCATAACAATATATGTATGTAACCAATAATAACCAATAATATAATAGCTGTATGTAATAATAATAATATAATAACCTTCCAACAATAGCCAGCCAGCAACTAATAATAGGTAATAGCAATATGTAATAATAATAGCAATAACCAACCAGCCTTCAACTGTAACTCTTCATATTTCATGTAACATATGTAATATGTATAACCAACTTGTAATAATAATATGTATGTATATGGATGTGGTTGACTGATTTGCCCTTATATATAGCAATAACCCATATATAGCATATATATATATATATATATATATATATATATATGTAACATATATATATATATATATATATATATATATATATATATATAGAAATATACGCATAATATATATATATGCTGCTCTTAATAACATATAATATGCTGCTCAACTGCATATATATATATAATAGCAACCAATAACCTTATATATATATATATATAACATATATATATAACATATATATATATATAATATATATATATATATATATATATATATATAATACTGATTAAAGTTCTCTAGGAAATCAATTATTATTATTATTATTGTGTGTGTGCATTATTATTAGTATTATTATTATTATTATTATTATTATTATTATTATTATTATTATTATTATTATTATCCATTATTATTATTATTATCATTATTATTATTATTATTATTATTATTATTATTATTATTATTATTATTATTATTATTGTACTATTATTATTATTATTATTATTATTATGTATTATTATTATTATTATTATTATTATTATTATTATTATTAGTATTATCATTATTATCATTATATTATCATTATTATCATTATTATTATTATTATTATTATTATTATTATTATTATTATTATTATTATTATTATTGTGTGTGTGTATTTTTATTATTGGTATTATTATTATTATTATTAATTATTATTATTTATTATTATTATTATTATTATTATTAAGTATTATTATTATTATTACATTATATTATTATTATTATTATTATTATTATTATTATTATTATTATTTATTATTATTATTATTACATCGAAGAAATTATCATCATATCATCATATATTATTATTATTATTATTATTATTATTATTATTATTATTATTATTATTATTATTATTATTATTATTATTAAATATATTATTATTATTATTATTATTATTATTATTATTATTATTATTATTATTATTATTATTATTATTATTATTTCTGTTGTAGTCGTTATTGCTGTTTTTAGTATTATTATTATTATTACTATTCATACATTAATTATATTAATATTAATTATTATTATTATTATTATTACATTATTATTATTACCTAAATATTTAATCAAAATTACACATTACTATTATTCTTCTTCTTATCATCATAAATATACTTGTAATTATTATTTTTATTATTGTTATTATTATTATTATTATTATTATTATTATTATTATTGTGTGTGTTAATTATTCATTAATTATTAGTAGTGTGATATTATTATTATTATTAATTATTATTATTGATAATTATTATTATTATTCTTACTTATTATTGTTATTAATAGTTTTCTTTAACATATTATTATTATTATTATTATTATTATTATTATTATTATTATTATTATTATTATTATTATTATTATTATTATTATTATTATTATTATTATTATTATTATTATTAAAATCAAATGTATGTTCTGAAACACTTTCATGTATGCAAAAGCTTTTAACAGACATAAAGACATGATTGGATTGGTAAGGAATGACTCTAGTTTTCTCTCAATTTACGGCATAAACAGAAATGGATTTCAATCTTTCTCCTTGATTTTGAGTTCTGTGTATCTATTATTCTTTATTTTAAATCAAAATCAGGGACATACAAATTTAACGATGTCATTAAACAATAGTTTCAAAGATAATTCAGAAAGCTTTTCAAAAAATTATTTTGTGTAAATTCAATACCAAGGCAATTTTCTTGTTAAGTCACTGAGAAATAGTTGCAAAAACTGGCCGAATTATTATTTTGTCTCAAAAAATATATATTTTTTTAATTTACTTTCAAGAAACACTTGGCTGTTGACAAAATCAGCTGATATATATATATATATATATATATATATATATATATATATATATATATATATATATATATATATATATATATATATATATATATATATATATATATATATATATATATATATATATATATATATATATATATATGCTATAATAATAGTATTTATGTATATGAAGTATGTAACATATTTGTAATATATATATATATAATAATAATATATATATAATAATAATAATATATATATAATAATAATATGTATATATATATATAATATATATATATATAATATATATATATATATATATATATAATATATATAACTATAACTTATTTCATATACATAAACTATATAATATATATATATATATATATATATATTTATATATAAAGAGATATAATAACAACTATAGATATAATAATATTTTATTAATTTAGATAATAATAATATATATATATATATATATATTATATATATATAATAACTATATAATATATATATAATATATAATATGTAATAACAATAATAACCATAATATATATGTATGTATATATAAATAATAATATAATAATAATAATAATATATATATAACTATTTATAATAATAATATAAATAATAATAATAATAAGAATTATCTTTATATATCTATATAATAATAATAATAATAATAATAATAATAATAATAATAATAATAATAATAATAATAATAATAATACAATATTATAAAAAAAATAATATACTATAATATATATATAATAATATAACTTAATATATATATATGTATAACCAACAATATAACATAATAATATATATATATATAAACGATCTGTGAAACGTAATGGTAAGGTGTTTGGTGGAACTAGTATATATATATGTATGTATATATGTATATATAATAATATAATATATATATATATATATATATATATATATATATATATATATATATATATATATATATATATATATATATATATATATATTTTATTGTGAATGTGTAATGTTTTTTAATACACTGATGATGGATAGACCTTTATCCGAAACGTCTGATTAACTAAATAAATAAAAAATGTGGAAAATTCTAGTTGTTGTTTGCCCCGTTTTTCCTTTACACACACACACAACACACACATATATATATATATATATATATATATATATATATATATACTATATATATATATATATATATATCTGCTCATACCTACTATATTTTTTTTTTTTATATAACATATATATATATATATAAGTGTATATATATATATATTAGAAAAATTTTGTGTAGTATTCCTTGCATAAATATAAGATAATATGTGTCAATAAACATTTCACCGAAAACGCCTCGTTTCAGAAACAAGGTGATG
>JABUQX010100941.1:20000-27500 GCA_015478945.1 Trachelipus rathkii | reverse complement strand
AATAACATACAAAAGGAATAAACATAGTTATGTGTGTGATTTTATAAGATGTAAGAAAATTTTACCGTACATACTAATACACATAACGATTATAATAGCATTGTTTTATCTAGTACTATACTTAGTACATATTTGGGTAAATACAATAAAGATTATAATAGTATTTTTTTATATAATACTATAGTTGAGTATATATATATATATATATATATATATATATATATATATATATATATATATATATATATATATATATATATATATTATATATATATATATATATATATTCTTTATATATATATATATATATATATATATATATATCTGATTAAATATTCTTAAATCAATTATTAAAATCTGATTTTGACATCAGTTAGTGTTGATCTGTCTGTATTATTATTATTATTATTATTATTTATTATTATTATTATTATTATTATTATTATTATTATTATTATTATTATTATTATTTGTGATTATTGGATGATTATTATTATTATTATTATTATATTATTATTATTATTATTATTATTATTATTATTATTATTATTATTATTATTATTATTATTATTATTATTAATACTTTTATTGTTGTTATTGTGATTGTTGTTGTTATTTTATTATTATTATTATTATTATTATTATTATTATTATTATTATTATTATTATTATTATTATTATTATTATTATTATTATTATTATTATTATTATTATTTTATTATTATTATTTTTTATTGTAATTATTATTGCTGTTTTATTATTATTATTATTATTATTATTATTATTATTATTATTATTATTATTATTATTATTATTATTATTATTATTATTATTATTATTATTATTATTATAATAATAATAATAATATCATTATTATTATTATTGTTATTATTATTATTATTATTATTATTATTATTATTATTATTATTATTATTATTATTATTATTATTATTATTATTATTATTATTATTATTATTATTATTATTATTATTATTATTATTATTATTATTGTGTCTGTGTGTGTGTGTGTGTATTATTATTATTAATACTATTAATTGTTATTATCATTATTATCACATTATTATTATTATTATTATTATTATTATTATTATTATTATTATCATTATTATTATCATTATTATTATTATTTTATTATTATTATTATTATTATTATTATTATTATTATTATTATTATTATTATTATTATTATTATTATTATTATTATTAAAATCAATCTTGTTTCAGAAACACTTTCATATACCTTAAAACTTGTAGACAAAAGACATGATTGGATTGATAAGGAATGACTCTGGATTTTCTCTCAAATTTGCACGACATAAACAGAAATGGATTTCAATCTTTCTCATGATTTTGAGTTCGTCTTATATTATTCTTTATTTAAATCAAAATCGGGATATGCATTTAACGTCATTAAACAATAGTTTTAAAGGTAATTAGAAGAAGCTTTTAAAATTATTTTGTGTAAATTCAATACCAAGGCAATTTTCTTGTTAGGTCACTGAGAAATAGTTGCAAAAACTGGCCGAATTATTATTTTGTCTCAAAAAATATATATTTTTTTAATTTACTTTCAAGAAACACTTGGCTGTTGACAAAATCTTTTATATATAATAATAATAATAATAATAATAATAATAATAATATAATAATAATAATATATATATAATAATAATAATAATAATAATAATAATAATAATAATAATAATAATAATAATAATAATAATAATAATAATATTTATATTTTCATAATATATATATATATCTATATATATAACAATAATAATAATATAATAATAATAGCCAATATATATATAATATATATATATATATATAATAATAATATATATATACCAATAATAAATAATAATAATAATAATAATACAATAATATATATAATAGTAATAATATATATATATATATATATAATATATGTATATGGAAAAATATGTATGTATGGCATAAATATAATATAACAATAATAATAATAATAGTAATAATATGAAATAATAATATGTATATGTATATATATATAGTAATATGTAATAATATAATAATAATATTAATATATATATGAAATAATAATATGTAATAATAATAATACATATGTAATAACAGCATCAATAACCCAATATATATATATAGTAACTAATATATATAATAATAATATAGATAATATATATAATAATATACAATAATAATAATAATATAACATAATAATAATATATGTAATAACTTAATAATATAATAATAATAATAATAATAATATATAATATAATAATATATATATCAATATATGCTATAACTCAACTGTATATATATATATGAAATATGTAGTATATATATATATATGCTATATATATATATATTTCTTTCAACTATACTATTTATATATATATATATATATATATATATATATATATATATATATATATATATATATATATATATATATATATATATATATATATATATATTCAGTCAGTCAAGATTCTTGCAGTGAAACTTTAAAGATACAAATTTTAATTTTCGGTGCAGATAGCCAATTGCTGTAACAGCCATTCAAGATCTGAAAGGATGGAACAGTTCGCTTGAAGAACCTTGAAGAATCTCTATTGTGGAACACACTTTTGATAATATTTCTAAAATTTGGAGTTAGCACGAATGAAATCAAAAGATTCAAATCAGTCGAGTTTTTTTATGTGATTTAAAAAAAATGATTTTGTTTGTTTGATTTAAAATTCATGATGGCATTTAGATTCAAATGATTAAACTTCAACAGAAATAAGAAAAATTGTATATATGTTTTGAAATTATTAATAATTAATAATTTTCCCAAAATTATTAACACGGCTACACTCTCTTTTAGATTCATGCTTATCGTTGTTGCCGTTTGCTGTATCCTAGGCCCTATAATTTATGGGATTTTGACACGTGGAACTATGAATAAACTTAATGCCTAATGGTGTAGCAATCTGCTATCTGCTTTCCTATAACTTATATTTTTTTTAGTGTAGATTGTAGATTATAGATTAATAAAAAAATACATTTCGAGTTTATAAAGTAAATTATTAAAATATGACAGCTTAGAAGACTAATGTAAACGTTTAACTAGACCGACCAGTAGTTCAATAGTCCTGAGTGCTTTAATTTTATTTTATTTCTTTATTGAAAGTGATTTGGAACTATATATTATGATAAACCTGAAAGAAAATCCTGTAATTCTTTAGAATAAGGACCAGGTAACATATTTTCAAGAATTTTGAGGAGATGATTGCGGACCTTTTCTGCTTTACTCTTCCGTCAGTTTTCAATTTTTTTTTGTTTTTTTTTAATATATTTCTAGTATATGATAGTAATAATCAATTTAAGTGGTAACGGACATGATTCAAAAATATATAGGACCTTTTAAATTTTACGACTCTCCGTCAGTTTTAATTTTTTTTTAAACTCAAGGAATCCCAAGGGTAAACCGCAAAAATGGCAGGAGTCGGGCTCTCTCGGCCTTCCGGGGAACGACAGGGTAGGACTATTTCCCCCCTCCCGGGAGGTCTCAGGTTGCTCTTTGGTATTTGGGTGTCGCTGGGTTCCTCCCCCCTCCCCTACGGGGGTATGGAAAACGTCCCCACTCTGTCCCCCGTCGGCTCGAGCCCCCTATTTTTTTTACATATTTGTAATAAGCTTTATACGCGATTCCAAATATATAATTGGTTTTTCTGTAAGTGTCGTACTTTTCGAGATATTTCATTTATGAAAAAATATTTTTTTTGTTTTTTTTTTATTTTTTTGCTTTTTTTTTATATTTTTGTAATAATCTTTATACGCTGATTCCAAATATGTAATTGGTTTTCTGTAAGTGTCATGCACTAGGATATTTCATTTCAAATTATATTTAGCACATAAATGGGATTTTTAAGGAAATTATTTAAATAATTTCGAAATTTGGATTCATGTCCGTTACCACTGAAATTCATTGTTGGTATCATATATAGTACAAGTATAGTAAAAAAAAAAAAAGCACTGACAGAGTCGTCAAAACAGAAAAGGGCCATGACTGCAAATGCATTAAAACGAAAAATAACTCGACCAGAAATATCTTAATTCACTTAATTGGTACAGGACGAGATTTAAGAGGTTTAACTTATAACCCCATAAGCCCTTATATATATATATATATATATATATATATATATATATATATATATATATATATATATATATATATATATATATACCTACCTATATATAACCTGCTTAATAACTGCTGCTGCCTATATATATATATATATATATATATATATATATATATATATATATATATATATATATGCTATATATATATATATATATATATATATATATATATATATATATATATATATATATATATATATATATAATAAATATATAAATATAATAATATAAAAAATAACTTATATACAACAATAACAACTAACAACCTTAATATATATGCTAACAATATGTAACTTAACAACCAGCTAACCAACTTAGCATATAACCAATATATATATATATATAAATATATAGTCAATGTACAGGATCCAACACGGCAAACAAAAAAAAGTCCAAACTGGGTTGAATAATCAACCCATGGGTGGGTCCTGGCTTATCCATATTTTAAATGTTAAAGAAAGTTTGAATATCGAAATGAATATTCAGTCAAAAAAAAAACTTACACTATAAATAGTCTTAATATTACATAACAAAATCATATATTGTAAAGAATATTTATTTATTGAAGATACAAGAAAATAGAGCTACTGCTAAAGTGGGAAGAATCAGATAAGATATGGGATAACCTTTTAGGAGGTGTTATGGACCAGAAAGTAGGAAAATGACGACAAAGAATGGGGTCCAGTTTGGAACAATCAATGAAGATATGGTGAATAGATTGCGGGATATGGCGACGGTCCCGTGACATGTAGTGGCTGTGAGTGATATTGGTGTGGCCAATACGGAGGCGTGCAAGTATCACCTCGTGTAAGCTCTTTCGTCGGTGGGAAGAAGACCACTCACCAATGCTCGGCTTTATATTTCTAAGTTTCGCTCCAGCTGATCACATGTCCAGCATTCTTGCCAATAAGATCAAAAGCCTTGTCGGAGAGCAGGATAGTAATCAATTGATGGGGTGCAACCTTGTCGAATGACATCCGGGAAGTATCTGGAATAGCTCCGAAAAGAAGAGGCTGCCATTTTGGCCTCTCTAGCGATGTCATTGCCAGTTTCCTTACATGAGAAGGGTCTAACATAGTATGATGTGTTTCTTACGGGAGTGGAGCAGCCGAAGAAATTGTTGTTCAGCTGATACCATTGTGTTTTTAGAAAAGGGGTTTTAAGCGCCTGGAGCACGTTGAGCGAATCTGAATAAATGACATAAGAGTGGTCTTAATTAAGGAATAGAATTTGAGAAAGGGCAATCATTATAGCCATTAATTCTGCAGTAAAAATCGAAGCATGAGGGGGGGGAGGGTATGGGAGAGGTTGCGGTCAGGAAAGACAACAGACGCACCCACACTGTCCCCTGTTTTAGAGCAGTCAGTAAACACTAGAGTAAATTCACAGTGAACTGCGGAATGAAACAGGAATGATGCCTTTAATAAGGCAGCAGGGTGGCTAGATTTGGAGAGAGAGAGAGAGAGAGAGAGAGAGAGAGAGAGAGAGAGAGAGAGAGAGAGAGAGAGAGAGAGAGAGAGAGAGAGAGAGAGAGAGAGAGAGAGAGAGAGAGAGAGAGAGAGAGAGAAAGAGAGGAAGAAGAAGAAAAGAGAAGAAAGAGAAAGAAAGAAGAAAGAGAAAGAGAAGAGAAAGAGAAAGAGAGAGAGAGAGAGAGAGAGAGAGAGAGAGAGAGAGAGAGAGAGAGAGAGAGAGATCAGGACCAAGCAAATGGTGGGAGCAGTGAATAGCCAAGGTGTATGTATACCTTTCGTCACAAGAGAAAGGGACGTTGAAGAAATTAAGGATGTTATAAACTGTTAGCAAATTTCCAATAATTAGAATTTTGAGGTATCTCCCGCAGAATCGGTGTCAGAGCAGGCGGTATTGGGGTTTGAAAGCGAAGATAACTTATTCACATGATGTATTTATTCCCTTCGAAGAGAGAGTGGCATCACGTTGGATTCAACTTCAAAGCTCACCCGGGAGGACGATCGGAATTCTCCAGTGGATATACGAATCTCCTTCTTTTGGACGGGATCTGACAAGTGTAGTAGAGTTGGGAGGCCTGACCATATATATACTACACAGCCATAGTCCAGCTTCGATCGGATTAGGGCGATATAGAGAGGTAAAAGGGACTTGCGATCAGCACCAGAAGATTTTAAGGCGAGAGGACATAATAGGTCAAGCACGCGATGACAAGTCATACTCGGGATTTAATATGCGGTGCGTATGTTAGGTGGTCATCTAGAATGAGTCCTAGAAACTTGACCTGGGACGTTACAGGAATGGGTGAACCATATAAGGTTAGGTTCGCGGGAAGTAGGTGGCAGGTTCTTCGATTCCCTTTCTTCTTAAGAAGCAGTACTGAGGTTTTGGTGGGTGAGAAATTGAAGCCATGGGAGTTATCCCATTGTGAAATATCCTCAATAACTAGCTGAAGTGATTTGCCTTTCAAGAAAAGGGAGCCTGACACCGCCGGTGTCAGGCTCCTTTTCCTAAACTTTTCTAAACTCGTTTTAAACTTTTCTCTCTTTTCTATATAGCGCAATGTCATCAACATAGAGAGAAAAGTTGACTGTCGCTGGGATAGAAGTAACGATGTCATTAAATCTGAGAGCAAATAGTAATACAAATACAACAGTACCCTGCGGAACGCCTTCACCAAGAGTAAAGCCGAGTGATAGAGCAGATGACCGCCGAACCTTGATGGATCTATTTGAAAGAAGGCATTTAATGAAAAGTTTTTCACGAAATCGAGCTAGTGGAGTTTAAGGGGAACCACAGTTCTCCACGTTGATATATATATATATATATATATATATATATATATAATAATAATATATATATAATAATAATATATAATAACCTTTAACTAATAATAATAATATATAATAATATGTATAATATATAAATATATAATATATAATAATATATATATAATATATATATATAATAATAATATATATATTTACTATGTCCCAGCACCCCCCCAAAATATATAATATCTAATAATAACATAATATATATAATATATTAATAGCCAATAATAATAATAATAATAGCATAATAATAATATATGAAATATAATATAATAATAATATATGTAATAACAACCTTTATATATACTGCTCAACTATCCTTTCAACATATAATATATATATATATATATATATATATATATATATATATATATATATATATATATATATATATATATATATATAATTTAAATATTACTTCAATAATTTTTAAAATAATTAGCTAATCATGTTTACTAACTTATTATTACTATCTTATTATTAATTA
>JABUQX010100941.1:0-12500 GCA_015478945.1 Trachelipus rathkii | reverse complement strand
TACTATATAAATATAATATATACTGATTAATATTATATATATATATATTACTATATATATTAGTATAATATATATAATATAGTAATTATTATATTAATAACTTAGTATATATATAATTAATAATATAATTATATTTAAAATAATTATTAGTATTATCAATAAATATATAATATATATAAATAATACTACATATTGTGACTATATCATTAATATATAATTAATATATATATATATATATGTAATAAATATTATACTAAAATAGTATTGATAATATAATATATATATATAAATAATTATATTATAGTTAAATATATAAATATATATATATATATACTCTAATATACTTTCTTGTATAGTAATCGAATTTGCCCAAGATTCGCAGCGCGGCGATCTCTTTCTTCTCTTCCAGTGCAGCTTTCTTTTGTCACATTCTATGGCCTTCTCCTCGACTCTTTTCTCTTTCCGTTTCTTTTTAGTCTCTTCTCGGTATCTTGATATATATTGTTTATGATCTGGGGAACATTGAGAAAAAATGTGCAAGTCGCTCAAGAGTGGAAAAATTGCATCCTTATTTCTCTCGTAATCTGCAATTAGGATAAGAAAAATTTACTCGGCTGCCCTATTTACACGACTCTCGCCAGGTTAGGATCTTCCATAATAAAATAATGATAAGAGTAAATTAATCTTTTTTTGTTTATAAATATTTAATTAAAACGGGCGGGTGAGTAATCATTTTTATGATGACTATAATCTATTCTTCTCGTATTCTCAATGTTGTATTAATACATTGCCAACACATTAATGGTTCATCTATTTGCTTCCTCTCTTTATTGATGGTCCATTGGAATTGTTCATTGAGATACTGACTGAAGAGTATCCGTTCACAAATCAGCGAAGAGTTTTATATATTGTGGTTCTGGAGAATTCTATGATGACATCAGATATTGAGGTATAATCTTTGAATGTAGATGCTCAACGTTGCTAAGCAAATTAATTTTGAAAATCGTTGGTCCGCTCTATAATCTGTATGCTATATAGAAAATGGTACTTGGTTAACCAAAGTTCCATTGAGAACGGAGACGGGACAGAATAATATATTTGAGGAAATTGTATTCCTGTAGTTGCATAAAAATGTTTAGTATGGAAACGTGAGTCTCAGAATTTAAGTTTGTTGAGCTGACTGTGACAAATATGGGAGTTATTGGCTGATAATATGGATTAATGGAATTATCAAAATAACAGGGTATAGGGTGATTAGGGAATCATCAGTAACCGGTACGGATAGCCAGGATAGTTAGTAAAATTTATAAATTACCCTACTCTACAGCTAATCATAGGAGTAGTTTTCAATAGGCATAAAATATATATATTCATAATGAGATGATGTTGAATAATAATAATGAATACTCTATATTATGCTATTATATAATTATAATATTATAATATTAGTTCTTTTTGTATTATTATTTTACACTTTAATAACAGATATTCACATAATTTCTTAACATATAAATATTTGGGTGGTGCTTAGTTAATAGACAGCATATAAGAGTATACTACCTTTCTCAAATATTTGCTTAACGAATGTTATGTAAGTTATATAATATAATATATTATTATATGATATATATTATATTATAATAATATATATTATATATTTAAATTATTATTATATATATAATATTTATTATTATATATTATATATAAATATATATAATAAATTTATATATCTAATATATATTAAGTATTATTATACTAATAATATATATAATATATATAATTTTAATATTATATATATTTAATATAATATTAATATATATATACATATAATATAAATAATTATTTAGTTATATAATATTGCGATCTCTCTCTCTCTCTTCTCTCTCTCTCTCTCTCTCTCTCTTACATCTCTCTCTCTCTCTTCTATTCTCTTCTCTTCAATATTTATTCTATTCACTTCACCAGCGAAATTGACCATGTCAGGGATTTAAAAGAGTTCAACATAAGTAAATCTAAAATAGAAATGTTTAAGAGTTAAGACGTGGTTAATGGAATATTGGAAGTAGAATAAGTGTGGGTGGATTTCAACATACTTACTTTTCGTTAATTGATTAAATTTTGCTAATTAAATGAAAATATTCAATTGATATAAATATATGAAAAGACAGTGATAGCGTTTAGCAATTATATTATTATGTAGTGTATTTATATTGAGATCTGGCACCTTTGTGCCTAGAATAATTATATAAGATGTTAAATCTCCTTTAGTTAATTTAAATTTATAAATAGGTTAGTTTACTGTGGTTAGCGTCTTGGTTTAAGATCTAATTTTTAACTCGTGTTTTGTTATGTCTATTCATAATAATTTAATATATCTTTTCAAAAACAACGTTTCAAATCTTCTTTCTGTGGAATTATAAACTGCCTCTTCTTATTAGCTAAACATAACTGAAGGAATAATGACAAATTATTATCCGTAACACTAATATGTAAATGAGGTTACAATTCATATAACCTAGATACTTTGGCTTGCGCTTCTATCCTCTATTTATTGGTGACTACTGTACGCTCAATTAATTTATTACATAATATATCATACCATTATATGATTGTTATTTCAGAGTGAATGGATCTTTTTTCACTCTCATAGATGATGAGTAAATTTACAGTTCATACATCGTATCTCCTATCATGGTAATGGTTCTGGGACAGTATCGTTCCATGACTATGACATGAATATAAACACTTAATATAAATCCATAATTATATGGGTAGAAATACATAATATGTTAGCTTAGCCTTCCATTTATAGAGGGATTTTTCTGCGTGCCATTAATTTACTGTTTTTACAGTATGACTAGAATGATTCATTTCTTTTATTGGAATTTTCCTTCTTTCTGTAACATGTGTTAGGGGGTAGCTTACTTGTTAATCTTCTGGGGGTCGTTGTGCCCGGGGGAACAAAGTGCCTTCAACGTCCTTGCTTCAGGTATATTGGGCATATGAGATATATTAATCATAAACAAATGTTTACTTTCGGCTTATACTTATTATAATTATATTGGGGCAGTTAGTAGGCATGATAGTCATGGTCGGACCATTGGTGAATTTGAAGCAAGTGGGCTTTTGTTTTTATTCAACATTTTATTTGAGACGGAGACGGGGATGAAAATATTATTGAGGTGGAGTCGGAGGCAAAATTTTTAGGTGGGTTGGAATCGGAGTCAGGGGAAATTTTACAAGTTGTGGTGCCCTTTCACACCTCCTCAACTGTAGCGTTAATAATACTTTATTAATAGTAATAACTGTACGACAATTTACAGGACATAGAGCAATATGGGTGTTAGTATATATATTCAAAGATAACTATTATATTATTCAATAACGTCTTTTTGCTTATTCACCTACATATTCTACTATATATATTAGTATATTATATATTATTTTGGTGGTATCCTTGGTGTGTATTTATGATATACGGAGCAAGTGAGATCTGCATTGCATTTCACCGGCCTCACCTAGGATGGGGTGTGAGACTTATGGTTAACAACTAATTCTAATTTTCCATCCAGGAGCTCGTTCGGTTGTATGGTCAAGGAGACGCACAGGCAAACCATAAGTTAGGTCATGGGTGCCCAAAGTTCTCATACGAGGTCTAGAACTACAAATATGCTATCATTCTGACTACTTGTAGCAGTTTAATTTGACGGTTACTTCTAGCATCACCACGCCTCCTTTGATTTAAGCTCTTTCGTGACTGGGGGCGGGCTGGAGGAAGCTGATTGTTTTTTCTTATAGAACAGATAAGTGATTAAAGATTCATAACGGAAAATCTACCAAACATCAGTAGGCTTATTGTTGCAAGATCACCTTAACTGAAATAGGGCGAGATTGACGCAGTTTGATTCAGGAAATAAATTAGTTGCCCATAGCCAAACTTGAGTTAATTTGAAATTGAAAATATTAGCAGTTCACTCCCTGTATAGTGAGAGAAAACAGAACTTAAGTACAAAGTTGACTATGGTAATGTGAAAGAGGAAAAAAAAAATTTTAAGAAAATGGAACTAAAAACAGAATTAGTAATTCGTATGAGAAGGTTTTAAGTATGTTTAAAATTGGTGAGTTTGGCCTGTTAGGTGAATTGAATAGGAATTGAATGTGACAGCGAGGGAAATGATATGGATAAAATAAGCAAAACAAACAATCGGTTGGCATCATTTTGTACCCCTAATACAAAAAATAATATTAGAAGAAATACGACGAAGTAAAATAAAATTCTAATATTAAATACCGTTATGAGACGTTCGTGAATACCGGAGTCCTCGCAGTCCCATGGAACTCTCTAAGGGAAATTTTTTGTAAACGGTGACGATTCAGAAAGAAATATATATACCTTCATTATAGCGGGGGGTAGTTAATAAGTTAGTGAGGATAACTTCTTATCTTGTGACATTGGCTCTATTTTTCACTTTACTACTATTATTTCTGATTTCCTGAGGTCTATATTGGCACCAACTCTTCACACTCACAGTCTTGTGGAAAGATGGGAGGAGTTGGATTGCATACTTAAATAATAATTTATCCTAATAATATATTTATATAAATTATGAATATTTATATATCTTATTAAATTATTAATATATTATATCTATATACTATAATTATTATAGTAATAGTAATAATAATCACTCTCCCACACACTCACACTCTGCGATCATTGAATAATTGAACGTCTTCTTATATATATTATTGACACTCCACCCGCTCGCGCATAATCATTAAAATCATAAATACCGATGGTGATATATCTTGACCATAATACTATAGTTGCTCTCACACTCATTTCAGTAGAAGCCAATGTAATTTTTAAATCGATTATATGTCAACTCAGTTACAAAATTTTACATATAATACATTTTAGTACATTTATCTTAATCATAAGAGTAATAGGCTAGACAGAAAAGCTCTCAATAATACAGTATAAATATATTATATATATTATATATATATTAATTATATATGAATATAATAATATATAAAAATTATATTAATTAATATATTATATATATTTTAAATAATTTATATATTTTAAATTATGCAATATTATATTTTAGTACTTAAATTAAATATATTTTAATAATATATAGTAGTAGTTATTAACATACATAGTATTAGTTAATAATTAGATAATTGTGACAGTAGTTAGTGTATACACGGATATTATTTCGAGGATATGTTTAGGTTATGCAAAAATATACATACTGAGATAGAATTAAACGTAATAATAATATAATTTATAAATTATTAACATTTCAAAGGGGTCGACGGTAATAACGCATATAACATGTTGCATGCATTTTAAAACATAAACCTTGAGAATATTTAATATATTTTGGGAGGGGTCTGACTAAAAGATTATCATTTTTAATGAATGATCATAGTAAATGAAATTCAATTTAGAATTAAACTATATTCCATAACTATATCATATATTATACGAATTATAAAACTAATCTCAGGAAAATTTTTAATCACGATAATTGAATAAAGTAGGAGTTTATGTAAGTATTGGTAATTGTAATGATGAAAAAATTAAATTCAAACTATGATTCCATTAGGAAAATAACCTGAATCATTTTTAGAAGATATAGATAAAAGTATATAATAAAGACTTACAGAGTGAGCAACTAGTAGAGTGCGATAAGTTTCGTTCCATTCCTACCTCATATGTGTATAGGTAAAATAATTTATTAAAATACAAGGCAGAATTGTGTTAATGATTGATTTTCAAAATTCTAAAATAGTAAATGTTTTTTTTTGGATAGATAGTATTAAATTGACCGTCTATCAAATTTGGTGAGTTCCCTTATACAGGATAGGAATATAATATAATAATAGATTTATATGCTTAAAGAGAACAATAGGATTATTAAAAAAAAAATAAAAAGAGGAAAAAGTTATTTTTGTTTCTTTATAGAATTTATTCATTCAAAATAACTCACCAATTAAATGAAATTCTTTTTGTTATTTGAAAGTTTTTTCCTCATTGTGAGAGAATTAAGAATATCTTTTTAAAATAGAAAAAAGATAAGAATATTAATATTTAAATAAAATTTATTATTGGAAATTCTTTTAAAGCAATCAATTCTTTTTATATTTTAATCCTAAATTTAGACAAGATTTCTTCCATTTTAAAACGGGTTGAATTCTAAAAAATTTGAAAAACTAAAACCAACTCAGATTGAGATTGATGGAAAATAATATATTATAGGACCAGTGCCTTTTTTAATATATCGGTGGATTATCAGACAAAAAAAATATTTTCGATTATAGAATAATTTTATTTTCACCCCCCGCCTGTTTGTTTCTTTTATTATACGGCGCTTAAGTGGAATTTATAGTACCGCTCTTATGTGGCAAACTAAGTAATTTTTTAGTAAAACAAAGCACTGGATTTTTAATCCATGTCTAATCAAATCAATATGGTCATGGACAAGCAAGGTCCTGGAAGCTCACAAATGGAAGGGGCGTCGGGTCTCCACCGGGTGGACCGCGCATCAATTCAAAGTAACTTCGGCAAGATTCTTATTAACTAATTCGGTAATGGTGAGCGTCCGGGTAATTTTCATTTTAACAGAATTCATAGAAGCGCATCTAATCAATAGACAATTATTATAATAAACTCGTTATATATTACTTATTACATATATATATAATAGAATAATCTATATATTATATATATTATATTTATATATACTAACTACTAGCCAACTATTACCCCCTCGGCAACTAAGATTTTCGCTGACCCAATTGGGTATGTCCAAAACGGATATATGCAATATACATAATTGGATTAAGAATTAGTACTTTCATAAGGTTATGAATAGTGAGAAGCAATTTTTATCCATTATAGTCCTAAAGAAGTAGAGATATATTCATCTTTGCAAACATAATTTAAATAAAATTTTAAATTAAATTGAAAGTTAAAAACCACTGCCAGAGTATTTTATTTGCGCCCCTATAGCCAATTAAGTGCTTGGACTCACAAATACAAGCACAAATAATGAACATCTACTAATTCGAAATTTATACTAAGAAATGGATTTCATTAAAATAATTAGTTAAATTATCTATATATTTTACATATATATCTCTCTATATAATTATATATAATATCTATATAATATTATATGCATATATTAATTGATACACTACTATATATATATATAATTATTATATAATTAAACCTGTTTCCAATTACAATTCTCTAAAAAAGACTTAATTTCAAAATGATTCTAAAGAAACATTTTCCTGGAAGGCTATATGCAAATTATCCATAACTGTAGTTGGATTCATTTATAAACTTAAATGTATCTTCGTTGTTATAAAACAACTATCTAGGTTTGGGACGTTAGGCAACGAATCACATTAGTAGGTCTCCGTTGGCGCATTCAATCAATCTTAGGTATATCTATTTGCAATTGACGTTGTCCAATAGGTCGTTCACTGCGTAGGTTTGTCTAATGAATAATGTGGTTAGTCGAATCCGCCAATTTAATTATATAAGATTATCATATACTAAAGTAAAAATTTATTACCTCCCTTAACCTATGATAATATATATATTAATATATAGCTATATAATAATATATATATACTTTCTCCCATTTCCCCCCGCTACTAATTACAGTATTCATCGATAACATCGCATAATGGTAAACTAACAAGGTTTGTTTAATACTATATATTAATAATATATCATATTATTATTAGTATTA
This sequence comes from Trachelipus rathkii, assembly GCA_015478945.1. Classification (NCBI taxonomy): domain Eukaryota; kingdom Metazoa; phylum Arthropoda; class Malacostraca; order Isopoda; family Trachelipodidae; genus Trachelipus; species Trachelipus rathkii. The sequence continues at coordinate 4,722 of JABUQX010100941.1, read as the reverse complement.
TCTATATAATTACTATAATATTATATATATATCGTATATATTATTAGAATATTACTATTTATATACTATATATTATATCTATCAATATAAATTAAGTATGTCCTTTAAAATATACATACCATATATATATAAAATATAATATATATAATATAATATATATATATTATATATATATAATATATTTATTATATATAATTATTTATAGTATGATATATATAAATAAATCTATACGGTCTGGATTGCAACATCAAGTTTGATGAATGATTTATACAAACGAGAAGAATTTCTATAAAAATGCACGCAATCTAAATATAAATATTTCAAAATATAATAAAGCTACTTAACTAGTGTCCCGAAAAATGACAACCCAAGAGCGAAATCATTATTGCTAAATTTCGCATATAACGAATTGTATCCTAGATTTCAACCATTTTACAAGAAGATATTTGATATCCTCTTTTTAGATATTTTTTAAATCCAGAAATTAAATTGATATGTTTTTACAATATATCATCATGACTCTTGGAACCACAATAAAAATTTAGAATGACTCGAAAACAGAACCATTCCGATTTTTCATGGACCGGTATGGAACAACTGAGAAACAAATAACTGAAATTAAAAAATCTGTTGCATAAACCATCTTAAGAAAGAGTCATAATTAATAATATACCATAATATATTTATTAAATACAATAATTATATAATTATTATATATAAGTATATATATTATATAATATAGATAACCTTATATATATATAATATATAAGTATACTATATATACAATTATCCTTATATATATACTTATATATATATAAATTATAATAATATATAATATATTATTAAATAATATATTATATATTATATATATATATAATAATTTATATTATCTATTTCTTTATAAACATTACCTATTCCGACTAAAAAAAATTTCTTTAATAAAATAATATATGTTAAAAATAATATAATATATTACTTAATAAGTCCTATAAAATATTCTTTCTATAACCATTACACATAATAATATAATATAATCTGAACTATGATTTATATATATGTATATCTCGGTATAATATATACTGACATCGTTCAAATAAATATTCACATGAAAATTCACAAATATGGGAGAATGGTGTTCAGTGTAATTCATTGTCAAAATAATGACATACTTACTATTTGGAAAGAAAGTATAAGACTGAGAATAGATATTAGATATCATTTTTATAATATATTATATAAATATTTATAATATAATATATAATATAATATATATATATATATATAATATATTATATATATATAATATTAATATACACTATATATATATTACTATATATATATATATATATATTAATTAATATTTTAAAATTAATAAAAAATTAATACTAAAAGTATTTAATATAACATTAAAATAAAAATTAAATTTAAAAATACATATATATATACTATAATATATATCTAATATATATATAGTATATATATATATATAATATAATAACTATATATATTATATATATATAATATATCTATATAATAGATATATATATATATATATATAGTATAATAGCATATATTCCAAAACTACTCCAATAAGGTTTTCGCCCTGTTTCATTGGTCCAGCATCTCGCCTTCTGACCTGAGAACTCCTCAACCGTTAACACTTCTAGAAATACCACGATCTCGGCTCCCTGTTTTCCGACGCCCAGTACCTCCAGTAGATACTCTTCAGTAGGGTTTCGCCTTCATAGAACAAAGCTCTTCTTCAATAGGCTCAAAACTGGTTTTTCCCCCAGAGCTCTCCAGAGATCCTGTTCTAGGCTCATAAAATTCCAACGCTGGTCCAAGAGTAGTATTACAAGGTAAGGACCGGTTGGCTAAGCCCTGTTCGCCTGGTGTAAACAGCAGTACAATCTATCTATATTATAATATACAGATATATTATATATATAATGTATATAAATATATTAAATATAGTATATACTATATATAATAGTAAAATTAATATTAGTATATTATTAACTTAATTATATATAACATATGTATTAACTACCAGTCTAATATATATTATAATAGTATATATATATAAAGTATTATATATATAATATATATATATATTACATATATATTATATAATTATATAGTTTATATAACATATTACATATAATATATATCAGTCTATATTATATATATAAAACCATATACATAATTATATAATAATAAATATAATATAATAAATATATTATATAATATATTAACTATTATATACCAATGATTCAAAGATATTAAACTATATAGTATATACTATATAATATAATATAATATACAATATATATACTATTTAATTATATTTATAATATATATACTATAATTATATAGTAACATACTATAATATTTATATCTATATATATAGTATATATATAATATATAGAGTATAATCTATTTATATAATATATATATACATTATATATTATTATTTATATATTTATATAATATTTATATTATATTTTATATTATAAATTATATTTTTATATTTTATTCTTAAAATATTTACAAGTGTTTATATTATTTATTTAATGTGATATTTTAACTTCTATATTATTTTAATTTATATTTATTTTCTTTATATTATATTAATTTTATATATAAATATAAATATTATATATATATATTTAATACTATATATATATATAATTATATATATATATATATAATTATATATTATATATTAGTATATATAGATATTAAATATTTATATACTATATATTAATATTATATATACATAGTAGCTATTCATATTATATATATATAATATATACCTATATTATATTATACTAATATATTATATATATAATTATATATATATAATAATTATATACATAGATAGTCATAAATAAGTTTATTATGTCCTGACATTGCATACATCTACAATATACATTGCATACACACATGGTCATTACAGTAAATAACATACATTACATTCTATAAATACATACATACATAATACATACATAACATACATACATGCATACATACAACATATATACATACATACATACATACATACTACATAATATAATACATACATAATCATACACACACATTATAGATTGTTGTTAAATACATACATACAATCATACATACTACATACATACATACATACATTACATACATATACTAATACATACATACATACATAATACAAACATACATACATTTATAATGACCACATACACATACAATACATACATACATACATACATACATACATACACTACATACATAATAACCTACATACATACATCAGTACTACATATATATATATATATATAAGTATATATATATATATAATATATATATATCTATAGCTTATATTAATATAATATATATATATCAACGTTATATGAACTAATATAAATAGAATTACTGCCTTCTTCTGGGATAGAACCACCGCCAATGTTCGACTGAGGACAATAACCCGTCTTAACATCTTATATAAATTGGCGATCTATTATCAATATTTAAAATCTACAAATAAAGAAACGAGGGAAGGAACTGGACCACCTGGAAGTCGCTGTAATGACTCGGTTGCTTTATAATTGTTCTGGAATCGAAGTTTAGTTGATGGAGGGCTCGATAGTAAGCAATCCGGGTATATTGTCCAGTCGCAACATTCCAATGCAGTGGTTCCCGAAGAAGCGTTAATCTTACCGTTCTATTATACTCTTTTCTTAAACATCTTATATAATTGCGATTATTATCCAATATTAATTATATTATTAATAATATATATATATATATTAATATATATATATCTCTACTATAATATTATATATATATAAACTTAACGTATATTATATAGATATAACTAATTATTATAACTATATAATACTAATAATAAGATTAATAACACAGCATCACGATATAACATAAGCCAAAACTCTATAATAACACAGCAATGAGAAGTACAGAAGTTAAACTCAGTAACAATGCTATCAACAAATGAAGGTCTGTTCCTAAATCATTGCTATAACACTACTCAACACATAAGAGATCCAATATCTCAACCTTTGTTCATTTCAAAATAGACCTACGTTAATAAGCAACCATTATTTTCGCACCTGTATACACATCAATATTGACCACGTCCCATAAATAATTATCCTCCAGAGTAAACATAAATTAAACTGAGAAAAAGCTACTGAACAAATTTTACAAAAAGGACCCCGATCATATTACTCGGCCTCACTTAGTCTCACTTACAACATTTGCCTCACCATTCTGGAAAAGAACATTATACACAGTGCAATATGCAAAACGTAAAGAAGACATAAAAAAAAAACTACAGAATAAAAAGGATTGCTTCCTTTACACCCCATTCGTCACTTTTTTTTGACCTGAAACAAATAATTTTTGCTTCTGTTAAGTGCTCCTCCGACAATATGGACTACAGACAAAGTAATTCATCAATTAAACCATCCCTTATATACATATACATTCACCTACACACCTCACCAAGAACATTAAAAAAGGATCAAATCAGATGTAATTTGAAATAAACAACACAACCGCCCCCCGACCAGCAGATATACCTTTACAATCACATCCACACTTCGTTAGCAAAGGACAGCTCCTCATCCAAATATCATCCAACAGACGTTTGTGGATTTAAACAATCCACAGTAAATTCGCTGTCTCCGTTACCGCACTGGCCCACCACCTCAT
>JABUQX010100940.1:10000-26653 GCA_015478945.1 Trachelipus rathkii | reverse complement strand
ATCCACATCAATAAAGCTAAAAAACAATTTAAATCAGTTACATGCACACTAAGTAAAAATATACATGTACAAAGACAAATACCGCACCAACACAACTTACACACGACATGAACTGTTCAACATTACCAATAGTTCACACTTTAACCACCAGATAAATAACTAGCATGTTTGCAAACGTCAACTAGTCTTACTTTTTGCAAGCATATCTGCTAACATATTAACGTTAATACTACACTGGCACAGTAACATTTAACTAAAATTTATCAACAACCATGGTTAATTTACTGTCAACGAATCATACTATCTACACCCGTAAAAAGATTTCCACATCAATAAACTAACATAGCTAACATGAAACTAAGGAAATTAATGTACAAGACCAAACTAACAGAAACCTACACACTGAATAACTTTAAACATTGACAGTTCCACACTTAACACAGTAAAGTAACTAACATGCATGCAAAACCTCAGCCCTTCTTTTCAAGCATAACATCGACAGATAAAGTTATCTTACCACTGACAAAGTAACATTTACCAAAAATTTATTAAACCTTTAAAAATAAACTCAGATATACTCAAACGATAATCAGTTTCAACATCAATAAAGCAAACATAGGTATGAACTAAGAAAATAATTGTACAAAGACAACAAACCTAACACAACTACCACACGAATAAACTGTCAACATTAATAAAATCCCCACTTAACACCAGAAAGTTAACACATTGAATGGGCAAAGCGATACCTTCGCTACTTTTCACAGCATATCTCTAGCATATTAAAGTTTAATCTTACAAATACACAATAACATTTTAGCCAAAAAATGCTCATACCTTAACCGATTATCATTACAGACAACTTACTATAGCTAACTAACCAAATAGTTTCTTAACATTATCATAGTAATATTTAACAAAATTATTATAGCCCTTTACATAAATATCATAATCCCCACCAAATAGTTGCAAACATAAACAAAGTTTTATCCAAACATACTACATAAAAATAACAAAGTTTATCCAAACATAACATAAAAATAATTCTTTGAATAACATATACTATAAAGTGTATAAGTTTACAATTTACAAGCCAGTAAACTCAGGAAAATCAGTAAACCAAACCACCCGCTCCCCTCCCTCCCCTCCCTAAATCCCCGGTCCACTTGACTTTGATCTTCGATCTAATTAATTCAGTCACATATCGAGTACCATTTTGGATAAACATAATTTACAAAAATGATTTCTTTATATACTAACCAAACGAATTACATGACCATCAACTCACATCTGTTTTCACATTAATAGAGCTAACATAGCACTACAGAACTAAGAATATAACTGCACAATGACAACCCTAACAAACCTTACCGTACGCATAACCACTGACTAACATATAACAAAGTTGCCCATCACTTAACACACAGCTAAAGTACCTAAACCACAGCGTACCACAACAAGTAACCTATTCACACCTTTTTCAAGCACATTATCTCTAACATATCATTTGTAATTTACATAAACACTATTGATTCCTACGTAGCATTCCGAGATATCATTCGATAACATCAGCACAAAATGAGTTCTAATATCAAACCAGCCATATATGCCCATAACATAACAATGTTTTCAACCAATTAATTAATAAGACTAACATAGCATCATATGAACGAAGAATAACAATGTAACAATGACAAACTTAGCAAAACTTACGCCCTAATAAAACAAGTTAAACATCTAACAAAAGTTCACCACCTACAACACCAGTAAAGTAAACCTAGGCATTGGCATACAAATCCGTAAACCTATTTTCGAATTACTTTTTCCAAGCATATGCTCTAACGCATCCTCCTATATACTGCTCGGGTTAATTTCTACATTGGACACAATCCCGAATCATCAGCGGTATAACCACTCGACTCCTCCGAGTCACGCCTTAATTATCATTAATCGAAGCTCCAACCACAAAACAACTCGACTCGAGGATACGTACTTTTATTCCATAGGGTACGGTCAATATACGCGATAAAAAAAAAGGTCTTTTAGCAACAAACGCTAACGATATATCAATATGTGTAAATATGTAAATCAGGTATAGTCAGCTATTTCAGCTAACAACATCCGTTCTCTTCTAGCTCTTATGGAGCACTCTCGGTAAATCACGTTAAAATCAAAACATCAACCCTCCACACCCTCCCACCATGACTTTTCTAATTATTTGAATCTACTTTTGATCATGTCATTCCGCAGTCATCATTCGTACTAAACATAACACTAAAAAAGTTTTTATATTACCTAAACCAATCGAATACTATTGCTAACGTAACAAACGTTTTACATTAAATTAATATAACAAACATAACCTGAACTAAGAAATATATGTACAACGACAAACCTAACACACCATAAGCGTACCGAATCAGAACTACTATACATTAAGAAAACTTCCGCACATTAAACAACAGTAAGTAGTACTTAACACTTCGTACCAAAAAACGTAACCTCATTCCCACTTTTTTCCAAGCATAACATAAAAATATTCTTTGCTTAATTTTACATTAACATCGTAATATTTAACAAAAATGCATAACCCTGTCTAATCATCATTACTGACAACGAACTATAATGCTAACGATACCGAATTTATTTGCGTGACATTCAGACTTGTCGCTTAATATTTAAACAAAAATTTCATCAAAACATCGCTCAAAATATCATAGTCCCCAACGAATAATTGCAAAGACAACAAGTTTTAACCAAACATAACATAAAAAATTATAAACTAAAAATTTTCATCCTGACATAACATAAAAACATTCTAAGTTTCTTTGAATAAAATATCACCTCATAAAAAGGGTAGTCAATAGCGGCGATAGTATACTATTTTTAAAATGCATGCGGTAAATGAGTTTATTAAACAATAAATCAAAACATTCCATCCCAGCAGATCATTTCCCCTACCCACCCAATTCGCCCTTAACATATCCCACTCGCAGACGATTTGAAATCTAATCTTTTCTTTCCCTATTAAAACTATTGCATTAATCCGGATCGTACTCGATTACCAACAAAATTCCATTAGAATCTTATTGAAAATCATGGTCGGATTCAAAAAAGAATTTCCAGGTACTGTCTTGAGATTCTCAAAAGAGTCTTTCATGCATATTTCGCCATTGTCGCACAGTATAATCCAATTCTTTGGAGAAAAAAAACCACATGCACATTCGCGACAACAACATACAGACCATAAGAAAACAATCAATAAAACAAAAATAAAAAAAAATATAAATAAAAATAAACGAATAAAAATATACACACACCATTATTACCAGCGAACAAGAAGAAAAATACGCCAAATTAATAAATAGAGACTAAAAATCAAAAATAACTATCATAATAACAATCTATAACAATCAGCATCACAGAACCACACCGTCCACCACCACCAAGCGCCAAAGATCACACATAACACGCTTCGGTTACGTAATCTTGACACTCAACTTGTGGTTACATCCTTAAGGCAGACTAGTGAATAACCAATTAGAAGGTATCTCCTCATAGCTCAGAACCATTAACATATATATTAACAATTTTACTGTACTAAATAAAGCAAAGTCTAGCATTTAAATATAACATAATAATGACATAGTGGTGAACCGAGCCCTCTTACCGCGGCTAGGCAAACTAGGCACAATGCTAGTCGTGCGCCCCATAAATTGTGAAAGCTGATAAACGCGGGCAGACATTCGACAGCCATAAAAAAACGAAAAAAAAAAATAACTGTATATATAAAATACATATTAATATCAATATATTACTAATTACTAATATATATAGAATATAAAACTAGTAACTATATACTATATACTATTATATATATATATACATTATAATACTAATATATATATATATATATATTATAATAATTTTACATTTGCTTTAGGTGAATTTTTTTTGCCTAGGGCGGAATGAATGGTTAAGAGGGCACTGGCTGTGTGTTTTAACAAAGAAATCTAAATTTGTTATAATCAGGATTCATGTTAGGTCGGTTTCAGATAATTTGGACTTCTAGTTAAATTACGGAGGTTTTTCACGTATTTTCCTTGCAGAACGTTAATACATTTACAACTTGGTTTGGTATTAAAGTGTAGTCGAGCTTACGTACATTGTTATATGTGTCACTTTTATCAACAAAGAATCTAAATTTGTTATAATTAGTATTCATGTTAGATCGGTTTCAGATAATAATTTGGACCCCTAATTTATTTAGGCAGGTGTTTGATTTATCTCCTTTGTAGAACCCTAAAAATTTACAATTTGATGTGTAGTAATAAAGCGTAGTCAAGTTTATTTACATTATATGTTCTATAACAAAGAACCTAAATTGTGTCACCCTGATAATAGAGATAATTCATGTTGAAGATTCGGACTTCTCAGAAATTAAATTGAACACCTAGGTAATTAAGGCAGGTGTTTGAGGTATCCCCCTTTGCAGAAACCTAAAAAATTTACAATCTAATGTAGTAATAAAAGCGTAGTCTGAGGCCACACTCAATATTATTTAAATGTGTTCGATTGATCAACAAAGACAATACTCCATATGTCTGTTTCGGGGTCTCAATTAGGATTGCCAATACTTAGGATCGGTTTCAGATAATTAATTTGGCACTCGCCTAACTCATTTAAGGCAGAGTGCTTGAGGTCATGTTGGACTTTGACAACGAGCAAACCCCTAAAGATAATTTACACCTTATAGGAGTGTAAGTTAATAAAGCGTGAAGACTGCAATTCTTCTCTAACATTCGCTCAATAAGTGATAAGCTAAAGCATATTCATAACTACTTAACAGATAGAATAATAACATATGCCAGTAAATAATTGGTTATTCATGTTACCGATAGCTTTTCCGATAGTAATTTGTAATTACTAATATTAATTTGAGCAAAATTGACAAGTCCACTTTGACCCTTCCACGGAATCTCCTTAGCAGATCATCCCTAAATCAAAATTACAATCTGTGTAAAGTAATAAAAGCGTAGTCGAGATCTTAACTTTACCAATATTATAGTAGCATTTCTCTACAAAAAGCAACCATCTTAAAATTGTTCATAATTACAGAATACAGAGTCTTAATACATTTTTAGGTTATTATTTCTGCGAACCTTCCTACGTATTCACTTAACTGGTAGCGTTATTTTGAGGTATCTTCTTTGCAGCAAGCCCTAAAAAAGTCGGAAGTATTCTGGGTTTACAGTAAAAGCGTATGATTGACCTTCATTTAACAGTTTTCTGTGCTTGCTATAACAGCAAATGTAAATTTGATTAATAAATAGTCATCATGGTTTGAAAATTGCGTTTCCTTACAATATACTTAATCCATTGGACTCCCCTACGATCAATACTTAATCGGCACGCAGTCGTCCCGTTGAAGGGGGACCATCACCCTTGCAGAACTTACAAAACTTACCCATCGAAAGAGATTAATGTGCAATCTCTCTCCCTATATATATATTACCAATATATATAATATATATACCTCTTAATATTAATATATACATACACTACTACTATATAGTATATTAAACTATAATATCATTAGTATACTAATATACACATATCTATATAACTAACATACAATCTATTATTTAGACCTTAGTATATAACACCTCAATAATGACCTATACCCTATAAATAAAATTCATCACCTATATATATCCCAATTAATTATTCAGGAACGCCCTCTTAACCAGCTAAGGCAGACTAGTTGCCCCTAGGGAGCCAACGCAAAGAATTATAGAGGGAGGCCATAAGTGTCTAGAACGCGGCGATGACATACGACAGCAAAAAAACTCGAATAACATAACCACGATCTATTTATACTATGTTCATAACTTATCATACACAATAAGGTATACAATCATATACATTAGTATACGATATATATAATATATATATATATTATATTATATATTATAGACGAGGTTACTATTTAATACTAACTTCTCTATCATATACTATATACTCTATTAATAACCAATCACTACTATATAAATATATACCTATACACTATATATATATATATAAATATAAACTATATAATAATAACTAGTACTATAATAATTCAGCTTAAATAATTTGATTTTATTATACTATTAATACTAAAGTATTTACCCTCGGATATTTATATATTATAAATTATATATATATACTATATTATATTAAATAATATAATTAGATAGTCTCAATACCTAAACTTTATTAGTAATTATATAAATATATACTATACTATATACTCGTAAACTACCTATATACTTATATCACTATAAACTATAGATAAACTACTATATAATATACTACTACATAACCTGATACTCTCCAGGGCCAGCAAGATACTATATACGTATAATATATATACATATACCCCTAATATATATATATATATATTATAAATACTTGCTGAATCAGATATTCTCCGATAAAATAAAAGCTTAAGTTATCTTTTATTTGGAAAGTTAAAACTAAAACAACTGATGATTAATCTGATTCTGCTGGCATAATCCATTTTCTCAAGCTCTGCCACAATTTTCAAAAACATATTCTTGTAGTGGTATTAACTAACTTTTTCTTTAATATCTCTTTTTATGGCCTGAATCGGCCACTTTGCTTGAGCTTTATAGGATCATTAAAATTGGCGCCATTGATGTTGAAATCAGGTCTGTGCATCATAATATGTCCCAAATCTAGGAAGACTCAATCCATTCCTGACAATACTATTCCTAAATCTAGGAATGCAATCCTAGAATCTTAGATTCTATTTTCAAAAATCATTTAGACTTCACGTTTAGAGAACGACATGGCAGAGACGGGCGATGAGAATGTGATGAGGAATGAAGAGGGGAGACTATAATGAATTTATGTGAATATATAGACAAGGTTTTTGAGTCTTCGATATTTTAAAAAGGGATTGCGAAACCACAAGAACAAGTTCGACTGGTTTGTTTGGGCCTGCAGATCTGTAAGTGAACCCAGCGTAATGAAATACGCTCCCGCTTTATAAGTAGTGTTTCATAGTAGCTGCGCGAAATTTAAAAATTAAGTAGAGTTTCGCGTTAGAGAAGCTGCAAAAGACATGAATATCAAGCTACTTACAATCTATTTTTGAAACGAATATAAATATAATAAAATCTTTTAAATATCTTCAAGCATAATCTAATATATTACCCTAAAAGTTGGTAATTTTTTAATATCTAGTAATTCTTCAAACTTGTCAAAAACAAAGTCTCATGCAATACACGTTGAATCCTTTTTCCTCACTTCCACTTAAAAAGGAAAACCTAACACTTTGAAGGTAACAGTTTATTTACATTAATCAAAATCCAATAAACATTACTAAAAGTATTCTAAACCCTTTATATATTAAGATATCAGATTGTTAAAAACTAAGATTGTCTCTCGCCAATACACTACATAATGACAATATACCTATTCTAATCTACTCTTTGATATTACTCATTTGCTATCATTCAATCAGAGTTCATACTGCCAATTAAGTACTCTTTGATTCATTGTTTAAATAAAATATGAATTCTGGTAATATCTGCGCAGAATTTGATGTCCTGTATTTTATGCATAATATGTGTTATACCTATGCTAAATACACAAACTAAACTTGCATTTTTAATTACAGACTTCAATCGATTTTTCTAAATTACATATGTAACTATAGCGTATTTATCCATTTCTCCATTTATTTACGGCCGCCTTCATGCTCTCTCAGGAGCTTGTTACAGCACTCTCTTTCAATTGAGTTAGATACATTGTTGAAAGTTTTTAGATTAGGATGCTAAAAACTAAAACAAATCTCAGTGGAGAATTGCCGCGTCTTTATTCCACTCCTGCTATGGTCAAAAATTGGCATGGAGATCACTAGCCAAGGATATTTTCAATATGCAACCACACTGCGACCTTGCCAGGAGGTATGGTCATATCTTCTCATGTTTTAGCTCCAGATCGTGGTTTGGTTTGTTTTCCTGATTCGACATACAAGAACTAAGGCCCTCGTAAAAGGAGACGGAGAAGGAAGTCATTCATACGTACCTGGAAATTCTGAGACAACAAGAGCCAATTGTTTTACCAATTCCTAGAGGGTGACTTCTTTTGTCAGGGAATCGGAGACTTTAAGATCTCCTTCAGCTTTAGAACGGCCAGTATTGATACTTAAATACGTGTGTAATGTAAATGTAGGTAGTTTTACTTATTAAACATTTATTACACTCAATTTAAATTAAAAATAAACTTCCTTTATACGAAAAAGGTGTATGGAATAATCACACATACAATATTATGTATTTATTTTTGAAGCCGAGAATTTGCTTCATTCTTTTTCGTTAATATTATAGTTGTTTCATTATTGCTGCCAGAGTGTTCATTATCCAAAGGAGGTGTTAAAATAAAAGAAAACATATTGCTTATGAAAAAATGCACAAAACCAAATTGCTTTACCAAATGGGTGACAGGAAAAAAAATTCCCCATTATAGCTATTAGAAAAGAGCTACTTAATATAGAGTGTGAAAAGTGTGAAAATAATAAAAATTCTAGAGACATATTGATATATTAAAAGATATATTGAATTAATTTTTGATTAATGACATTATTATTCTTCATTTATTAGTATGTTTTTCTTCTTGTTTTTTTTTTAAAGCAAAGTGTAACTTACTTTAAAAAAATTTTGTTTGTAATTAGAGATGAGTATATTAATTAGCATTTGAGTAAAGTCTGTCTGAGAAGTTTTGAAGTGTCCTCTGACCATCTACGTCAGTGCTTCGTCGTGAATATATTGTAAATTTGAAGGACTACTTGAGATCATAAGTTATTCACATTTCGTCCGTAATCGTATTTAGATTGAATCCTAGAAATGGTTACCTTTTATGACATTTCCCGGTCCGTTTTAAATTTTGTTCAAGAAGTGCTAGAAATTGGCGAGAATATTTTAAGAACTCGAACATTGTCTGACTGTAAGACCTGATAAAATATAAGCCTAGAAAAGGCAATAGTTTAAGAATAAGGAATTAATTCGCCTCATTGCTAGTAATGTGTGATCGTTTTAGTTTTGAATGATGGGGAATATGAATCTGTTGAGGTCAGTTTAAAATTTTAATTGGCCAATCACCCGCTGGAGTAGTCGAAGCAAAACCCTCTACACTTGTTCAGCTAGCTGATCGGATCGTGATTATGTTACCGGTGTATAGCAAGCGTTAAATGTCCCCAGGAATTGTAGTCTTAGTTTCGTCAGATAGCATTATGAATCATAACACTTTTATACACCCCTCCCTGAAGGAGGCGATGCAAACCTAACTTCTTGTTAAAAAATATACATTGTATTAATGTATATTATGTACCTTATACAATGTATATTATTTATTTTTTTATACCGTTATATATATATATATATTATTATATATATATTATATATATATTATATATATATATATATATATATATTATATATATATATATATATATATTATATATAATATATATATATATATATATATATATATATTTATATATATTATAATATAGGGCTATTATAAGTGGTGTTTGACTCTAGGAGCGAAAATATCCATAATTAATGTATCGTTATTTTATAATAATTTTAGGGTAAATAAATTAAATTTTTGGGTAACCTAACCGTAACCAACCAACCTTAAACTAACCTAACTAACCTAACCTAACCAAACTAACCTACAATTAGACCTAACCTAAATATTAACTTGGAGTCAACTCACTATAAATGTCATAATATATATATCTATATATATCTATATTATATATATATAATATATATATATATATATATATATATAATATATATAATATATATATTTATATATAGTATTAATATATATATATTATATATTTATTATTAGGTATATATATATATCATATATATATATATTATAATATATATATATATATTACTATATATATATTATAATATATATATATATAATTATATATATAATATACTATATAGATGGGACGATTTTCCAAATTTCCAGCGATTTTCGATAACGATTCACCAAGTTCAAAATGTGCCGATTTTCCGATTCCGATTCCCATTTCTTTTCATAATTATATATCATATATACTATATATATATATATATTATATATAATATTATATATAATATATAATATTATATAATATATATATATATATATTATATAATATATATATATAATATATATTATATTATATATATATATATATATATATATTATATATATATAGTATATATATAATATGATATATATATATATATATATATGCTACCATTTGCCTAAATCAACTTAATATAGATATTTAAAACCTTTATAAATTTATGTATAGAATTTCTTATTTTTATATCTTTGCTAGAAATAATTAGTTAGAATTACTGCTTTTATGTTATTTAACCATTGATATATAATAGATATTAGAAAAACCTTACAATAAATGAACAATTTTGTAATTTTATGTTTTAAAAAATATTCCTTCTTTAATTTACTAAGCAAAATTATCTATTATTTGCAGTCAAAGCATGACAGTAGTAGGAGAGATTTTGGCGCCAAATGGGGGAAAAATGATTACCCAAATTTTTATTCCATATTGGAGCCCTCCTTGGGGAAAAATGAAAACACCAAATTTTTCTGGCGGCTGACACTTTTTTTTGACCCTTCGACCTTTTTTGGCCCAAAAGTTTTACTGACTTGACCTTTTTGGGCCTTGACCTTTTTGGCCTTGACCTTTTTGGCGCCCTTTCGAAGCAACCGTTGTACGTAGTGCTCCCCCTATTTTGGCCGCCCTTTACGGGCTTAGCCCCATTTTTTGAGAACCCTATTTTTTTGAGAACCCTAATTTTCGAGAACCTAATTTTTTGAGAACCATAAATTTTTTGAGAATCCAATTTTTTCGACAACCCTTTGGTCTTCCAATGGGTCAATTTTTGGCCACCCTAATTTTTTGGCCACCTTAATTTTTAGCCCTATTTTTTGATGTTTTGACCTTGATATGTTCGGTACATTTAACAACAGCGCACGCCACACACCACAACACACAACACACGACACACACACCACACACACCACACACCAATGACACTTACACTATGACACTTATATCACACTATGTCACTTATACACACTTCATTCCTATTGGAACTTATAGCACACCACATTGCACTGCAACCATAACACTTACATGCTACCCATAGAACCACTTACATTACCCAATTAGACATTACACTATGACACTATACACACATTGTCACTTATACACACATACACTATTACACTTATACAACAGCATTCACTATGACACTTATCCAGCACTTACACTCGAACCATAGACACTTTACATTTACGCCATAGAACACTTACACTGCACCATAGACCGTGTACACACAGTCACCACTCACATACAGTACCACTATGACACTATACGCCGCTTACACATCTTTGATGGAACACTATCTTGATGGTTTCATTCTTGATGGCTCAACTTTGATGATGCCATCTTTAAAGGTTCAGCATTATTGATGAAGTTCATTTTGATGACGTCATCTTTATCGTTCATTTTGTAGTGACTCAGATTTATGGAGGTTTTCAGTACATTTTGATATTCAGTACGAGGATTGGTTCCCAATCACAGTAAGAAGTATCGTAGGGATGTTTCTATTATGTTTCTATGGTATTCAGATGAGTGCCAGGGTGAGGCCAGGTGAGTGCCAAGTGAGTGCCAATGAGTGCAAGTGAGTGCCTACATAGTGCCAAGTGAGTGCAACATGCATGTAGTGCCAGCTGAGTGCCACTTTTTTCAAACCTTTTCTAGCCTCCCTGAGCCCCGAATAGCCCCAATATGGGTGTCTACCCCTAGGTAATAAGGTATGAGGAATCGATTGGTGTATATTACAATCTGTTAGAATGCTTCCTACTATGAGTTGATTATTTTTATAGGCATTATAAGCACTTACACTCGGCATAGACACTTACAACATAGCCCAATATCACTTACACTCACACGCAACTTAAATTACACTTACACTCAACACTCGAGTTCATTTTGTTGCCTGCTCTTTGATGACTCATCTTTGATGCAGTCATCTTTGAATACACCTATATTGATGATTATCTTTGATGAGCTCATCTTTGTCTACCTTCTAAGATCGATAATCCTGCCCCACCAGCCGCAGCATGAGCCCACCGGCGCGAAAGGACCACTACCCGCCCCGCAGGTGCTCCTCGCGCGTACCGCTGCTGCTCGCTGCCCGCGGCAGCCATATCCCCTGCGTATCCGCTCGCCGCGTGCGCCGCGAGCGCAATATCCCGCACAGAAATTGATAATATATATATATACTAAGTATATATATATAATATATATATATATATTATATATGTATATATAATATTATAATATTATATATATTATTATATAATATATATCATATATTATTATTATATATATATATATATATATATATATATATATATACTATATAACTATGAGTCATTCATTTTTATTTATACTTAACATTTTTATTTAAAAACATTTTCGCGAACCTAAAACTGTACTCATCACAGACCATCTTTTATATTTTACTTACTACTTTTTAATTTATAAATTTTAAAAATTGTATGTAGAAGAAAAAAACCAGAGGGTCTGTATATTAAACATTTTATTTTACCTACACGGACTGTGACGAAATTTTATAAAAACGTTACATTACAATATACCTTAAATGCAGGTAAATCAGTAAATCTAAATACCCACCCTTACTAACACCTAGGGATTAGTATGCCTTTGTTTTACTGCTTACTGCTTTAACTCATGTTTTAGTGCTTTAACTTCATTGTTTTACTGCTTTAACTCCATACTTTTAATTAAAATTACATACTTAAAAGTCGTATCAGTAAATCAGTTAAGAGGTGTTTACATAGCAACAGGGGTTAGTATGCTTTTTGTTTTACGTGCTTTACCTGCTTTACTCCATGTTTAGCTGCTTTAACTCGTATGTTTTACTGCTTTAACTCAGATGTTTTACTGCTTTAACTCATATGTTTTTTAACTGCTTTAAACTCATGTTTTATTGCTTTACTCATATGTGTTTACTGCTTTAACATATATTTTATTAACATTACATTACATTAAAGCAGTAAATCACGTAAATCAAGTAGAGGTGTTACCTAACACCTAAGGGGGATTAGTATGCTTTCGTGTTTTACTGCTTTACTGCTTTCAAACTATGTTTACCTGCTTTAACTCATGTTTCTACTGGCTTTAACTCAGTAGTGTGCTTACTGCTTAACTCATCTTTTTGACTTCTTTCCTCGTATATTGTATACATTTGTTTTATTTTGTTATAATACTTTTTATTCTTTTATTATCTTTTTTAATTTCATTTTTTATTTATTTAATTATATTTTTATTTTATTTTAATTATTTTTATTTTTATTTTATTTTAACTTAGTGTTATTTACTTCATGCCTAAGTTATTATTTTAAAACGACACCTTACAGCACAGCACACACTACACACCACAGCCACCACGACAACACACACCCACACACCTTAACTTTATTACAACACAATTCACTATGACACTTATACACACATTAACTATGACCCTACATTTACCCATAGACACTTACATTTACACTTATACAGCACGGCGGACACACTTACTACTTTATACCACCACATTTCACGTAATGACACTTATACATCATTCACTATGACACTTACATTTACCCATAGACACTTACATTCACTATACAACACTCACAACACACACACACAACACACACACAACATCACACACCACCACACACACACATACAGATTTTACTTACACAACACACAGATTTACTTACACTCGCAGATTTACTTACACTCACTACAGACTTGATTTACCTACACACAGATTTACTTACACTCATACACAGATTTACTTACATTGCTCACACACAGATTTTACTTACACACACAGATTCTACTTACACCACAATTTTACTTACCACTCACCACATCAGATTTCTTACTACACACACAACACACAACAACACACCTCACACCCACCACAGCACGCTCCTATACACATATAGACGTATAATTATTAAAACATTTTTATCGTTTTTAATTAAACACGTACATTTATAATTACCATTCAATATATAACTAAATATTATTTAAAAAGTTCTTAAAACTTCTTTAATAAATCAATCATTATCTTGAACAAAGAATTTATTATTAACTGTTTAATACTTTTTGGTTTATAAATTTTTAACTATCAAGTTTTAAAATAACTTTACAATTTTACTGAAATTTTTATTAAAACATATATTTTACCGTACCTTATTATAGTAAATTCAGTAAGTCAGCCCCTAGCACCCCTCTACAACAAGCTATGCCACGTTTTGTTGTCTACTGACTACTGCTTTAAACATCCATCTGTAAGCTCATGTATATGTAATAAATAACAAATATTTCTTCTTTACTAACATAAATGTTATTTTAAATTAAAATCATTCTAAAGTTTTTTAATTTAAAATAACATTATGTCCTTACATTTATATTATCGCTCGATGTTTAAACTAAAATATTTAAAGTTTTTTTAAATAATTCGGATTTTCTTTTATTATTTAACTGATGTACATTAAAAATATCCAACACGAGAAAACACATCAACCCGCACTCCTTACAGATAAGAAACTGACCTCTCTCTGTAAAGATGTGTGAAATGACCTACTTTAGCGCTTAAATTTAGGATAATCCTTTTTGTACCGCCGGGGCGATCTTCGGCCTATTTACCAGGTCAAAAATATATTTAAACTGACCTTCACTTTCTGTAAAATGTGGTGCACTAACTACGTTAGGCCTAAATTTAGGCCTAAAATTTAGGCCTAACGTATTGTATCACAGGCGAATTTAAGCCTAATACCAGGTCAAAGGTAATTTCAGTATAGACAAGAATTATTTTTCATATTTTATTTTTAATTAAATAATTTCAAACTGATAACATGCTGATCGGTAAGATCCTTTAAGCATGGTAAGAAAGGAAATGTTTTCGCTTACTTGGTCGATTTGGTTCGGAGTAATCCTTATTCTATATGACGCTCGTATGTGATTGTCGAGAATTATTTTATCGTCTGAAAATTAACATTGTTCTTTAAACTTGTATTTGAGCAGGTTGTTTTATTATCTTTTAGACCCCACTCATTTTAAAAATCATAGTCATTTTAGCTGTTAAGCGTTGCACAAGTTATCTGATTTGTATAAAAGTGTTTTATATTTTATAAGTGTGATTCATATTATAATAAATACTTACATTGAGGAATTATTTAGTAATTTCACTAGAATAGATAATAATTAATTGCACTAGATTTATATAGGATCACGTGAAGCTAAACGAAGAGCATCAGCAAGCTGCGACCGGTGCGGAACAGAACGCATGAACTGCCGCCGGCGGTAATATTACTGACGCGGTTCCGATAAATTTTCTTGTATTGTACGTCGTTGGTAAAACGTTTCATACATCATTTTTGTTTTCAAATATAATCGTTTCCTATATTATGAATCGTTCATTTTTTTCTTCACTTGAAACATTTTTTATTTTATTTATAAAAATATACCAATTCACTGTAAGTTTTCTTGAACAACAGTTTTGTTTTTGTTAGAATTAAGCATTTTGTTTTACCTTTATCCTAGAAGTTATAAATTCCTTGAGGAAATTAAGAACAAATACTCCGGCTGTGACGGTAGCCATGTTCCTCTTTGTGGTATGCCTTTAAGATCTTATTAATTTAAGGAATGTAAAACAAGTTTATTTATATCCCTTAAAGTTACACCTATATAGGACGTAGAGTTATGTATATGAAAGTTGTCGCATGACCCTCTCCTTTTCAAGTATGTCTTTTTCGGTTTTAAATCTTCTTCTATTGTAATAAGTTATGAAAAAGTTGTTTAATCTAAAATATTATTACATAATTACAATCTCAGTTAAATATACATGCATGATATAACTTCCCTCTTGTACAAACCGTAGTTCTCTTTATGGATTTCCAGTATTGGTATCATATCATTATACTTCAAAAGTTATGTCGAGAGGCATGTAAGTTCCATAACGTCTTCCATATCAGTGTTGTATGCAATTCGGTCAACCAATCGAGAATACCTCCCTTGGTTTGTAATAAACACTGATATACCAGGACTTTAAAATTAAACATGTGCTTGAACAACATGTTATAAGGTTCGTAAATATACCTTGATACGGTACACACACTAATATTATACATACTGAATTGGGACGGTGTCCAAAAGAGATATCAACCTCTAGGATGTCATGTCTAAAACAGCTTTGAATTATCAACGCGCCATATTTTCGCCGACCGCGAGTAATATTACGTCCGGCAGGTTCATGCGTCGGTTCCGCACCGGGGTGCGCTTGCGGGCGTCTTGCGTTTTGCTTCAACGTGATCTACTATAAATTAGTGGATTAATTATATAATCTATTCTGTGGAATTAATAATTGATTCTGCAATGTAAGTTTTATATAAATATGATATGAGCACTTTAGTAAAATAAAACCACTTTAAATACCAATCCGTATAACTTGT
>JABUQX010100939.1:0-33562 GCA_015478945.1 Trachelipus rathkii | reverse complement strand
TTCTGATCTGTATCTGTTTTATGAGTATTCGCGTGTTGACGGTTTTGTTTTGATGAGTTTGTTCTTTCTCTTTTTGATTTTTTGTGATTTTTCTTTGTTTTTTTTTATTTTGATTTTTTGATGGATTTGCCATCAGGGCTGTGGAGCTGCATTACTTTTATTTGTTTATTGCTATGATGTGACGAATGGTTTCTTTTTTGTTTAATTATTCGATGTGATCTTGAGGATCTGAATTTTCGTCTTTATGTTGATTTTCTGTTGATATTGTTCTGTTGTCTGTTTATTTGATATATGTGTTTCGACTTTTGAGTCTTTTCCCTTTTTTTGTTGTGTACTTTCTTTTGATGTTTTGTTTATTTGTGTCTGAGTTGTGATGTTGACTTGATTGATTTTTGTACACTGCTTTTTCATTGTCTTTGTGCTGTGTTTTTTTTCATGATGTTTTCCTGATTTGTATCTGTTCTGACAAATTATCATTGATTGCACCTTTGATGTTATGTATTTTTGTGTTGGTGTTGGATGATTTTTTTTGGAGATCTGATTTCCAGGATCTACTATATCTATACTTGATTGACCTCTGTTTTGTATGTTTGTTTTTGTGATTTTGATTTTGCTGATGTTTTGTGAAATGAGTGTTGTTTGTTTTTTTTATGTTTGTTGATGATTTTCTTTTTTTGAGTTTTGTATTTGTGTGTGATTTTTTTTGAGTGATTGTGTTTGTTTTGTTGTTTGTTTTTGATTTTCTTGATTTTGTATTTATGTATTTTGTATATTTGTTTTTATTTGTTTTTGACTTGATCTTATGACTTTTTTGACTTTCTTGATGTATTTTTTGATTTATGAATTGTGTGAATTTTGATATGTTGATGATGTGTTTGTTTTTTTGAATGTTTATTTTTTTTTGGGATTTGATCTGTGTTGGTCTGATATTGTTTGGACGATGAGTCTGAATGTGATTTTTGTGATTTATGATTGTTGTGTTTGTGTTTTTATGATGATGGGTTTTTTATTGTTGATTGATTTGTGATTTCTTGTCTTTTCTGATTTATTTTTTTTTGTTGTTTGATTTTTGATTTTATTTTGTGATGTTGTTTGTTTGATTTAAGTTTGTTGTGTTTGATGTGCTGATTTTTTGTGTAAGTTTTCAGGGTTGGTGATTTATTTTGATTTTCTTTTGATGTTTGGATTCTTATTGATGATTGTTTGGGATTTGTGTTTTTTTTGTCTAGATACTGTTTGTTTGATTTTATTTTATGTTGCTTTTTTTTGTTCTTCTGACTTTGAGTTCTGTTTTGTCTTTTGCTTGATTTGATTGATGATGATTATTATAAATTGTGATATTGTTTAAATTTTGTTTGATGATTTGTTGTTTTTGCTGAGTCTTCTTTTGTTTTTTTCTTCTTTTGTGTTGTTTTTTTGTTGTTATGATTAAGTGTTTGTTTTGATTTGATTTTTGATGTTTTTCTGTGCCCCATTTTCTTTTTGATGTGATTGTGAATAGAGAAAGGATAGGCAAGTTTTTGTTCTCTTTGATTTGATTGACTTTCTGTTTTTGATTTTTGTTTGAATTTCTGTTTGATTTTTTCGTTTGTGATGTGATTTTGATTTTTTGGATCTTTTGCTTTTTTATATAGCTCTTCCTTTAGTTTGATTGTTTTGATGATTTGATTATTTTTTTTGTTGTTTTGTGTATTTGTCTGTGATTGAACCTGTGAATGTGAATTTTATTTGATACTTTTGTTTTGATAATTTCTTTGATAGCATTTATATTTTTAATTTTTTTTGTTGATGTTCTTTTTGATTTTTTTGTTATAAATAAATCATGATTGTGTTGATTTTATTGATTTTTTTGCTTTTTTTTTTTTGATTTGTCTTTTTTTTGTGTTTGATTTGTTGATTTTTGAATGATGAATGATGCTATGAAATTTTGTTTGGTGTTTTGGTTGATTGTTTTTGTTTTTTTTTTATGACTTTTATTTTTTGTGGTTGTTTTTTTGTTTTTTTGATTTGTTTTTGATTCTGCTTGTGATAATTTTGTTTTTGCTCTTGATGTTTTTGCGATTGCGATTTGATGCTATAATTTGTCGGTGTGTTTTTTTGATCTGAGATTTGATTTGTTATGTTTTTTATTTTTTTTTTCGATTGAATAAATCTGTCTTTTATTTTTTGATGATTTTTTTTTGATTGTTTTTTTTGTTCTTTTGTTATTTTGTTGAATATTTTGTGTGATTTGATGATTTTTTTTTTGATTTTCTTTGAATTTTTTATTGATTTTCGTGTATTTTTTTTGTTTTTTTGTTTGATGTTTGTTGTGTTGTTTGGGTTTTTGATTTGTTTTTGATTTTTTTTTTTTTTATGACTTTTTTTTGTGTTATTTGGATTCTTTATAAATATTGATTCGATTTTGTTATTTTTTTTGTTGTGATTTTTGTGCCTTTTTTTTTTTTATGATGTGTCTGTTTTTTCTTTGATTTTTGATTTTTTTTGATTCACCAACCCTGATTCTTTTCGATCATCTGTGTTGCAACGATAATTGACGATTACATTTTTTGATGATATTTTTTTGTTTAAAGAAGTTTCAAAATGTTTTTTGTGATTGTGGTATAGGCATGAGGGACTTTTTGATTGTGATTTGTTTTTTTTTTGAGATGTGAGTCCTGCCGTTACTTTGTTTGCTTGCCTTTATTTTTTATGATGATTGATTTTTATTGTTTTTGGATGTTTGTTTTTTGTTTGAATTTAGATGATTTTTTTTTTGTTATTGTGTTTCAGGTTGTTGTGATGATTTGTGTTTTGGGGGAATCTTTTGATATTATGATTTCAGTTTTTTCTTTTTCGTTATGTTTTTTTTTTTTTTTTGTTTCGCTGTGTTGTTGTGCGATTGTTTTTTTTGATGATTCTTACTTTGATATTTTGTTCTGATTTGTGTGGTTTGATGTTTTTTTTTAACCTATAAAATCTTTTTTCAATTTATTTAAATTGTGATTTTTGTTTTTTTTTATTTGTGTATTGGTGTGTTTTGTTGTTTTGATTATTTTTTTCTGTTTCGTATATTTGCTGCGCGATGTTGATGTTTTGTTTCTTTTTGTGTTCTGTTTGATTTTTTTGTTTATATTGTGATTTTCACGAGACTTTTCAAAAACGGTTGCGTTTCTAAGTGCTGATTATGATTTTCTTTATGATCGTGTGTTTTGTTTTTAGGATTTTTTTTTTCGTGAAGTTGATGTTGATGTTGATTTTGTTGTCTTGTTGTTTTAACTCAATTTTTATATTAATGTTTATTCTTATGTGTTTATTTGTTTGATTTTGGATTTATGTTTAGTTTTTTTTTCTGTATGAATTGATCGTCGATCTATATGATTTTTATTGATTCCTTGTATGTGTGTTTTTTTATGAACTATTATTTTAGATTTCTGTGTTGATCTGTACTTGTCATGCAAGTTCAATATTATTGTTGTGAGAAATTGTTTGTCTGAATGATGCTTTTTGATTTTTCTGATTGTATTATTTTTCAGTTTCACATTTGTAAGTATCAATATGTTCTTTTATGGAACTGTTTTTTTCTTATGTTTTATCTTTGTTGTTGTTTGAAAGGTAGTAGGCGTTTTTGCCTAAAGCAGTAAATTATATCTTACCCCAAAGTTACTTTTACCTACCCAACCCTTGTGTATCTATATATATATAAAAAATTTGTGTATATACGTAATATAACGATATCTTCTTTAACTAATATAGTTTAACATAAACATTCTTTTTACCATTTCACATACAATTTAATAGTATTATATATTTTTTCCCTCTGAAATATATAAAAACAGGCATGAATTTATTTATGCTGGGTGTGGATAAAATCATTTCCAGCGCCTCCATAAGATCTACTTGAAGTTAGTGATAGGTGAAATGACCAAATCTTAGACATATCCTGACACCAACCTAAACCTATCCAAAATTTAATTTATTTGTGTAGTTTGTGAAAAAAGTTCTTAGTTAATCTTCCTATTATTTCATTCATTTTTGTATAATAAAAATAAAGTTGGTTTTTAAATTGGTTTATATATATTGAATGAATTATTTCTTATTTAAATAATTATATTTTTGCCAATTTACTTGCTTTAGTTATTGTACACTATATCATATTTATCATTATATAATTTATTATATTTACTTTTATATAAGTATATTCAAGTCGTTTTCTTAATTTCGTAAAGTTCTGATATATGATTTTAACTCCGCATTATTGTACTATAATTTGTTAGGACATTTAGAATAATAATTCGAAATATACATGAAACAATAAGGCTGGTTTCGCCATACTTTACATTTTTGCACAATTTTTGTTTTGTGAATTTTATCTGCCAAACTTTAATCTTCTTTACTAATGCTGCTTGCGTGGCTAACACTTTATTTATGTACCTTTCACGTAGATGTGTTACGCCGACGTAGCATCCAAAAGCGATCTATCTTTCTATTAAATTGTCGCCCTAGCCTAGGATTGGAATTCTACCTCTACAATCGTAGCACGAACTGATGCCAGAATTTGTTATGGATCTCGTAGTAGTCAGAATGAAAAACAGCGCAACAGCCACTCCCTGATAACAAAACCCTAACAACTCACTAAGGAGCAATACTGGAAAAAAAATAATATCTACAGTTGAAGATTTTTTCTTTAATTGTGAAAAAAAAGTAAAAGTTTTTTAATTTTAAGGAAAGAGTTTTCCCCAGCTAAGCAGTCAACGGTCGAGAGAACAGTCTCTCCCATTACTCAGCAAGCAGTCAACGGTAGAGAGAAGGCCTCTCTCCCACAATCAACAGCTTCACCAAAGGAAAGCTCCTAGCCAGTCGGAGAAAAGGGTTCTCCATAAAATCGAAAAAGAAAAAAAATTCTTACCCCTCCCCCCTTCCCAAAAATATAAAAAGCTATTTAAGGTTGAGCAACCATTAACAGTATTAACATAAAGTGATATGAATATTATTTATTATTATAAAAACATTATATAATATTTTTGCATGCAAATTTTAAGTGTTTTTAAAAGTATTTTATAGTTTAAGGAATTTTTCTGACGAAGTGCGCCATCATTCATCGATTTGTGTAATTTTAAAGTTATTTAAGCATATATTGATTATATATATTACATATTTTTAAGTGTTTTATATTGCAGAGGTGACAAAATAAATATGTGTTTGTAAAAACGTGAGGCTAATTTTAAGTGATTAACGGGTAAGCAAGTAAGTCTTATCAATTTAACGAAGGTTAAACCCAGGTTAATGGTGCGTAAAACAATTATTGTGGATTATAGAAAAGATAATTGAGTTTCCAAATCTCTGTTACCCTCTTGCTTAAACACTTTCTTTTTCAACTAAACCCTCGCATCTCTAAAGCTTAGTAAATTACTTATATTACACTCAATTAAAATTTAGATATATATTATTATATTATATATATTATTATTAGTATATATATATATAGATATTTATATATATATTGATATATATTAGAATAGGTATATATTATATATATATATATATTAGTATATAATATATATATTATATATATATATTTATATAGTGAGAAAGAGAATAAGAGAGGAAGAGTTGATAAAGAGGAAAGACGACGTGATTGAATCGAAAGTACGCATAAATAACACACACACACACAAACCCTTATACCCATCTCGCTGCGATGCTTAATTGAGAAGGCTTATAGCAACATCTGAAGCGTCAAAAATCGCTAAATGTAGAGACGAGAGAACATAGAGATGAGAGATTATAAGGCATAGTCTATACTATATTGTCATTACTATTTTCTTCCGTTTAGAATATATTTTTATTTCACGTTCAAATTGTAGAGCGTTAAGAAATAATCATATTATAAATACTATGAGACGATATTATTTATTTAAAGCCAGCTTATATTATATATATATTATTACGAGATATATATATATACAGTGAACTTTTTATTAGCTTTTTGGTGGAAATATAGGAAGTTTGTTTAGGAGATTAAAGTATCTTTCTTTTCGGTAAGTGCCAGCTATATATATATTGAGTATAATATTATATATATATATTGAGTATTATATAATTATATATTATATATAGTATTATATATAATATATATTATATCTTATATCTTAGATGATATTATAGATATATATATAATGCAATATATATATATATTATATATATTACTATATATATTTACTATATAGTATTGATATATATATATATATTTTATTGTTATATATATATATAATATTTATATTAGATATATATATATATATATTATATATATGATATATATCTTATATTATATTAATAGTCATATATATATATATACACGTCAACGAGACTGCAGTGTTTTTTTAAAGCAAACATAATATAGTCAATCGAGACTACGGTTTTTTTTAAATGGCAAGCTTATATTAATTATATAGTATATATATTGAGATAGATATATATATATATATTATATTATATATATATATATATATATATATATTATATTACTTATATTATAGTAATATTATGATATATATATATATATATATATATATCTATACAAGAGGTATTTAATATTAGATGATATCATATATATATAATTATAACAAGTCAAACGAGACTGCAGTGTTTTTTTAAAGCAAGCATATTATATATATATATCTTCTAGTATATATATATATATGAGTATATTATATTATATATAGTCGTAAATTAAAAAGGTTATTAGAAAAGTTTTTGGCAAATCAAACAAATGAGCCAAGTTGTTCTTCTTGTTTATGATTTTATACATTTTTAAATCATGTGTTTGATTATTGGTTTTTATATAGAAATGAGAAATATAAAACTAATTTCGAGAAAGCTTACTGGTGATCTCCTTATGGTTTTGTAACTTAACATAAACTATATTTTGTGTGTGCAATTTTAATGACGAATACGTATAGAGCAGTGATAGTGCCCAGGGCATGACTTTTCGTTCATTTTATGCGTTTTTAGCCATAGTTTTGTGTGGTTATGAATTTGTTCGTTTTATTCTCTAAATTGAGAATAGCAACCGGCCCCTAATAGAGGCGTTTTACAACTTGAGACTCCCGGAGTGACGAAAACTCAAAGTGCTCCAGAAAACCGTGACTTTTGTGGGAGCGTTTAACTTTTTAATGTAACTTCGATTTTACGATAGTTTTTTGGTTGCCTCTAAAAGAATTGTTGTCCTTTGAGAGGATGGCGACGAAGCCGCTTCTAGATGATGAAGAATTGGTGATTTTAGGAAGGATAGAGTAGAAATTAAAGGAGATTTTCGAATGTGATGAAGAAGAAGCCCGAATTAATTCGGAAGGCAAAAAGGCAAGCAAGAAGTTCAGTGAAAAATAACAGTATGAGGGGGACAGCTCCGCTCCAGTGGATGTACCCCTCTAGACTCAGCCTTGCACTAAGTTCTCTCTTTATAGAGAGCACCAATCCTCGAGCAGAAGAGACTGCGACCGGAGGGACATGATCAAAGATCTCTCAGACTATATCAATTCTTTCAGACAAACACGAGATAAAACCCATCAGCAAGGGCCAGGTACGAAAACCTATCTATCTGACTCACCGAAAGGTCTCAGGGCAAATTGGAGCGTGAGTGGATGGGTAAGATTACGTCGTATTTTAATAGGTATCACACATACGGAAAGCACGGTAAAAACTTCTCCCATGAACTCAGCCAGGTTTTTGACAGTCGACCATCGACCCTAAGCCAGATGGGACAAGGCCTCGCTCCACGAGCACACGGCGACGCAGCCAACAGCAAGGGAACGTCCTCTTGGGATTGGTTGGTGGACTATTCTTAAGCCACAGATTATGCCTCTCCAGGTACAGAGCAGACAGTGGCTCGAGGCATCCCATCCACCCCAGGGAGCAGGGTTAAGGTATAATGCAGCATCTCAGTCCAACCCAGCCCCCCTATACCAGTCAAACCTATTTAATCACTGCTCCAACATTGAGAATGAATATTGGTCCAAAACTGTTTGCTTTAAAATGAGATACAATTATTTTGGCAAGGAATTAGCTATATCGAATACGTATCGACTCTACATGAAAGATTAGGCATGTTAGGCCCTTTAACAGAAAAGCGGAAAATATCCTTCGCAAAGTCGATGATATCTAGCAAGCTCGAATCCGAAGCCAGAGACTATCTCTTGCATGACCCGACTCTCCCTGGTTGCATAAGGTTAGAAGATTTCCTCTTGCAGTTACGCATCTTTGTTTACAATCCAGACAATATAAGACACGATTTTTACCTTCTCTGGAGTTTATGTCTTATCAGAGAGACAAAGACATGACATTATGCTTTGGTTTTAAAATAAAAATACTCCTGTGGAAGTATCAAGTGAAACTCTGCGAGATTGACGCCACAGCAGGCTTTACTTCAAGCACATAATATCGAGTGGTTAGAGCGAAACAAAGTATTAGAGAACGGTAAGAGATAGGTTAAGGATTTGGTGTGAGAGAATAAGTGGTGAAAAAAATTTGAAAGTTTTTGATGCAAACATAAGCATTATTAGAGCTATAGAGAATTTGCATTATATATTCCAGAGGAGCGAATTATTTAATATGTTATCAAAAAAGACAAGACAGAGAATAAGAACTTAGTAAACGTTTATGGCCAAGGTGAGCCAGAAGGCCATGAGAGACGACTGAGGAATGTAATCTCAAAAGAGATTCTAAGAGAGTCCTCCTACAGACCGAAATTATGAGGCTAAAGAAAAGGAGAAGCTTAAGATCGAGAATTTGTTCCCGAAAAAAACGGAGAGTTTTTTAAAAGTTTGTCCCGAAGAAGAGCTGAAGGAACAACGAACTGGTTTGTTTTGAATGCGAATGCGTGGGACACTCCGGAAAGACATGCAAGTGGAATTCCCCATACTGCCGTTAGTTTAGAAGCTCTCCACCGAAAGAAAACAACCACTCTTGGTAATGATGCCACCTCCGTGCAGACCTAACCCCACGTAAGATGTGCAATGTGTAATCCCTCTTTAACATGTGAGGAAGATTTCGAAAGGAAACTGAAAGCAAGAGAAGGGTGACCAGAAAAGTCAAAAAGACTTCCTCCAGCAATTAACAGATGAATACGACCTCGAGCCAGATTCTCACGCGAAATTAGTAACTACGAGAGTTATATAGCCCGAGAACAACGCGGGGATACAGATCCTTAGCGAGGAGAAGATGGATATGAATGAAGACGACGAAGTAATCGAACATATGTAAGCAATTTTGCCGCCCCCAGAGTTTCTATCTTCATTAAGAATATATATATATATTATTATATATATATATATATATATAGTTATTATTTATTGATATATTAAGTATATATTATATATTAGAATATAATTTATATTTATATATTATATTATTATTAAAGTTATATATTTAATATTATATAGTTATATATTATTAGTATATAATATTATGTGTGTGTATGTATGTAAGTATGTGTCGTCGAAACATATTCTGGCATCAACCGGTTGCTTGTAAGTATAGAAAGCTCGGCCCAGAACGACTTAATCAGAGTAAGTGAAAACCACAAATTCTGTAAGCATTTTTTTTTGGCAATTCGAACCATTTCAGCCGACCAGAAAATTATCCGTATCATTTTCGGTTTTTGAGTTGAAATAGGAGTGAAATAGCGTTTTTAAGTAAAACCAGGCGACAGTGCCTATTTCCTCAAGAGCACCTTGTTGAAAGTAACAAGAAAGATAGGTTAGAGTGGAAAGCCACGAAAAAATTTTTTATGCCACTTATATATATATATATTATATTAATATATATATGATATATATTATATTGATATATATAGTATATTATATATATATAGTGAGATAATATATATATTATATAATATATATATATTATATTATTATATATATTATATATGTAGTATATATTTATATATATTATATATATATGTTATATTATATATGTATTTTAAATCACTAAGAGGTAAGTTTAGTCACTCCGAAAAGAGACTGAGTTAGTCAATCTCTTTAGGGACAGGTGTTATGCCTAACGACTGCTCTTGATGATCAGGTCCTTAATGGAAGTTAAGTTACTCGTGTGCGAAGAAGTATTCCCCGGTAATTTTCCTTAAGATAACTTTTATGAAACAATCAGCGGTCTTCTGTGATGCAGTGATGGCATAATACCCATGTGTTGTATATGATTTTCAGTCAGTTTTTTAAATTTTGCTCCGAAACTATGTCGGAAGCAACAGGAAGCCCGTTTCGAGCGGCATCTATCGTTTTTTTTTTTTATTGAATTGAAAATGAAATAATTTATAACTATAAAATAAATCATAGCTCTTGTTGAATGCAATCCTTCGCTAAAAAGACTTGTCGTAATTACATCCTTGAATATGTTATGATGTTACATATACAGCGTGCGTAAACGTTAGTCCTTTAAGAATTACCAGTTGGCCGTAAGTTCCCCTGTATTTTCTGAGAATCCTTTAAAGTAACCGAACCGTGTCGTGCAAACGGGAAAAAAGACTAAGTTATTTCAATCTCATCATGCTCTATGTTTGGCTAAATAGCGCTGAAAGTTAGCGTCCTTTAAAGGAAGTTAACAGTTTTTGGATGATGTTTGTCCTGTGTTTTTCCTGAGTATCCTAAAGTAACCAAGCCAGTCGTTAATTACGTTGCGAATGTAGCCAGATGTACCATAACGTTGTTACTATGTTTTATAGTTAGCCGCTCCATAAGTTTCTTCTTATTTTTAATATAAATTTTGTTGATTTTTTTTTTGCTCTTTTTAGATTAGAGAAAAAGTATCTATTTTTAATTCAAAATAGGAGTAAGCCTTTCAATAGAGGAGTGTTTCCGATGACACTTTTATATATATAAGAATCTTTCCAGATTTGGAAACACGTGATGGTCACAGCGACTTTAAAAATACTCAATTTAATTTTAAAAATAACCTTATGTGTTTACAATGAGAAATAACTTTTGCCAAACTGTTAAGTGTCTTTTGTAACTCGAAGGAAGAACGAAATAGCATTTAGTTTTGAATTTTAAAGCATTAAGTTTGTTTATATTATCTAGATTAGTCCGCATTTATTCATAGTTCATAATGCCCGCTTATTTTTTTATTTTTTTTACAACATTAATGTGTTTCACTCAGAGGGGAGACAAATCCATTTTAAAAAAAAAAAAATAGGATATATAAATATATAAGCAAAAAACCTGTTTGTGTATATGCAAAAAAAAAAATAATAAAATTAAATAAATAAGTAAGAATGTAAGGTAGTAATATTAATTTTTGTCACAATGCTTCGTTTAGTTTTACAGTTTTCTAGCATTTTAAGAAGAAGTTTTTAGTTTTCATTTTTCTAGTATTTTAAGAAGAAGTTTTTGGCTTCAATTTTTTGACGGTACAGTGTTATTTTTTTTAATTTTTAGTATAAAATGAGTATCTAGCATTCCAACTGCCTTACGAGTTTACAATTAAGTCCAGTAACTGCTTTTGTGTTATAACTTTAAACCATTAAACTTTAAAATTCACAAGTTTGTTTGATTAATCTTAAAGTCTTATCCGATCATTTGATTAATCTGGCGACCATTTAATTGTAAGTAAAGTTATTGGAAAGCTAGATAATTATTCAAACCACTAATTTTCTTCTAAGTAGTTGATATCAATTTCGCGATATTAACATTTTGTTTATATATTAAGTAACATTTTGCTTTTATTTTTCTGAATAGTTATTATCAATTTCGCGATATTAAAAATATTATGGATTTTGCTTTAAATACATGATTAATTTTAAATAGGTTAAAATTTATAGTAAAAGTAAACAATAAAAACGGTATAATAATAATAAATAGTTTAAAAAAACTCTTTCAACATTCTTGTAAAAAAAGAAAAGCGTTTTAAAATGACCGTAGGGAATTAAGAAATAGTGTTCGACTACCGTGTGCACACTGTGTAATCTCGCTTACTAAAATTTTAGATCTACATCTACACATCCGCAAATATATGGTGTATACCTCAGACACCATATCTTATCTTATTTTCTATCTTGTGTTTAAATAGCGTGATCGAGAGTGTGAGCGAGTGTAGACTCTTCTCTGGACAGTAAACCTTGATGTTCCAGATTGTAAACTTATACCATGCTCTTCATCCTGAAGATGCTGCAGTACTACCAATCTCGATGATGCTAGGTATGTGTTCTCCTTGCGACAGAATGTCCACGACCCAGTTGTATTCATCAAATTCTTTTAGATAAAGATTCTCTTTCTTAAATGGGGGTCCTTTATCTGAATTCAGTTTTGAAATAACAAAAAATATTCTATAGTGCCTTTTATATAAGTTTCGTATGATAAAAGCTTTACAAAAGTCGTTCACCATGACCGGATTCTTAAATCTCTTACCTGGATTTCGCAAGATCTAAAATAGAAATAACATTTCATTTAACAAACAGCCATTCCGCTTAGAAACTGCATACAAAATGCATATATGCCCTTAAAAGCCCTTCCAGCTAAGACCTTAAAACTCTTCACAGACGATGAACCTTGTTTTGTTAGCCTTTCTTTACAAACCAAAACAATCTCTATTCTCGAACGTTGCTCGTACAAAATAGATCGTTAACTATGCATAACAAAACTCCCCCTTGCATTTCCCATTCCCTCACGATAGGAAAAAGATCGAGGTTGGCTCACAAAATCTTAATGAAGCTACTTCATTCGTCTTGCTAGAATCCAGGCCAAGCAGTTATCTTATTAATTGGATACCGAAAAGGAATAGAGTGAAAGGTAGAGTGCGTCTTTTGCCTGAAGCAAGAAAATATATCTTCCCCAAAGTTACTTTACCTACCCAAACCCTTGTTT
Source organism: Trachelipus rathkii (assembly GCA_015478945.1). NCBI lineage: Eukaryota > Metazoa > Arthropoda > Malacostraca > Isopoda > Trachelipodidae > Trachelipus > Trachelipus rathkii. The sequence continues at coordinate 20,708 of JABUQX010100939.1, read as the reverse complement.
CTTATATAAAAATACATTTTAAGTATATACATACTACATAGATATATTATATTATAGTATTATATATATAGTGGTACATTACATCTTTACCATTTCACATTATCTTATATTATATATTTTTCCCTCTGAGTCCGAATTTGGGATCTATGATCCCAAAATATGAGGGTGCATTTGAAAAATCATTCCATGCTCCAAATGATTTTCTACTTGAAGTTTAGTGAAGAAATTGATGTATTTAATGGTGGATACAGTATTGTCTGTTACATCACAGCGGTGATCCAAAATTTAATTGGAGGTTATTAAAGTGAAAAAAGATATGTTTGAAATGAGTTCTATATTTTCATTCATTTTGGGTAAATTAATTAATATAAAGTGTTAATTGGTTTTATATTTATTGTGAATTGAATTGTTCTTTATTAATATTATATTGCAATTAGTTGTTAATGAGTGTAACAATTTTATAATCATATAATTATGTTTATTATATTTGCTTTTATAAATATATTCAATTTCTTAATTTCGTAAAGTTCTTATTAATGATTTTAAAATTCCGCTATTAATTGTTTACTATAATTTTGTGAGTAGACATTCATTTATTTCGAAAATTCTTTGTTTTGTAACATGTTGTTGGACTGTGGGTCCCATGTTTGCGGACGGAATTTGGTGAATTTATGTTTCCGAGTCTTTAAAATGCTTTTCCTAAATAATTAACGAGTAAAAGGCAAACACTTTTATTCATTGATATCCTTCAAGGCGAGTAGAGGTGTCGCCGAGTGCTTTCAAAAGCGACAACTTTCGATATATATGATTATTGATATTATATATATTATATATTTATATAAATATATATATAGTATATATTAGTAATATATATATGATATATATTATATTATATTTAGAAATATAATATATATATATTGTATTATATTAATATATATTATATATATATATATAATTATATTATATAATATATATATATAATATATATATTATTAGTAATATATAGTTATATTATATTATAATATATATATAAATATTATCTATTATATATATTATATATACTATATATAATATATAAATTATGTGATATATATTGTATTTATTATTATATATATATAGTATATTATTTATATATATTATATTATATTATATAATATATATATATATATATATATTATATATATATTTATATTTAGATAATATTATATATTTATAATATTATGATATTATTATATATAAAAAATAGTATATATTATATATATGTATATAATAGTATAATAATTATATATTATATATGAGTATTTATATATTATAGATTATATATTAGTATATATATTATAATATATATATATATTATTATATTATTATATATATAAATTATATATAGTATATAATGGCCAAACTACAGAAGTTACCCGCATGTAAGATAAGAACTAAGATAGGTACAAGTAAACTAATAAAATATATATGGAATCTAGCATTATGAAATTTGTATTGAAAATCAAAAAAAATAAAATTACGTTTTTTTTTATTTTTTTTATATCTCCAAAAACTACGATAGGTACAAGCTTATAGTAAGAAAAACTAATAAATATATGAAACATCAGCGTATAAAATTCTTTTTAGGGGCCTCGAGCCGACGGGGCGTGGAACACAGGGGGGAACGTTTCCATACCCCGTAGGGGCAGGGCGGGCAGGAACCCCTGCGACACCCAAATTACCAAGAGCGGGGTTCGGAGACAACCTCACCCGGAAGGGGGACTAATAGTCCTACCCGTCGATCCCCCGGAGGCGAGAGACCCCGACTCTTGCATCTTTGCGTTTACCCTGGGTATTCTTTTAGCCTAAAAAAAAAAAATCTTTTTTAATAACATATTCATCGCTGATTCTAAATATGTTAAATTAGTTTTCTTGTAACCTATCGTAGTTTGGCAGATATAAAAAAAAAAAATAGAAAAAAGTTATTTTTTTTTTTTGCATCTTTCATACAAATTTCATACGCTGATGTCCAGATTATGTTATCAGTTTTCTGTTACCGTATCTTAGTTTTCGAGATTATCATGCGAGGTAACTTCTTTAGTATTCACCGTGTGATATACTATATATATATTTTAATATATTATATATTATAAGCTATATATAATATATATATATATATATATATTTATATTATAGAATATATATATATAAATATATATACTATTACATATTATATATATATATTATAGTATATATATTATATATTATAATATATATATTTAATATATATATTATATTATATATATAGATATATATATATATATATTTATATATGATATATATATTTATATATATATATTTATTCTATGGCTCAAACGACGATCAGATAAGCAAGTCAATTGTGTCTTAGGACAGCACAGTAACTCAGTCACTTCCCGATTCACTGAGTCAATCTACCTCACATTGTTCCACCATTATAACAACCAGACGACTCATAGTGCATCAATTCCCCAAATAATTGAATTCCTGATCATGAATAGTAGAGACTTTTAATTATAATAATAATATATAATAATAAATAATAATAATAATTAATAATAATAAATAAAATAATAATAATATATAATAATAAATAATAATATATAATAATAATAATAATAAATAATAATAATAAAAATATAACTAACTATAATAATTATTATAATCTAAATTAAACTATCTATATAATAAAAATAATATATACTAACAATAATAATAATATAACTAACTAACTAACTAACTAATAAATAATGATAATGAGATATTGAGATAGGAATAATAATAATAATTAGAGATAATAATAATATAATAATAATAATAATAATAATAATAATTATATAATAATAATAAGATAAATATTTTTTTAACCGGCTTAAAGCACGGAAGTATATATAAAATAAAAGCATTTTAAAAGAATGAAAAAAAGTAAACAAATATAATTTTGAAAATTTTATTAGTTCTTTTAATAAAAATTTCAAAGTCGAATAATAATTTTATCGAGTATTTGCTAGATTTGATTTGCTAAAACTTTACATGTTGTGTAAAATAAGAGAACGTATTGATTTCGAAAATGTAGCAAATATCAAGTCTATTTTATAAGTCGCGTTAAAAACGATTATCAAAGATATGATATTATTATGATGTATTACACGTTGAGAAATTGTTTTATTGGACACATTTTGTCAAAAGGAGTAAATAGTTTTAAAAGAAATGGACAACAGAGTATGTAAAATTTAAATTTGCCTTAATTTTTTATCAATTTTCATTCAATTTATATATAATAAAAGGTAAGATGCGGCATTGGACGAACTCTAAAACGTCATCAAATATATTTTATTAAAGTAAGTATGCCAAAGTGAAATAATATCAATATAAATTTTATATTGCTCTAATAATTAACTAATCAATACTACACATCCTAATCTCCATCTGGCTATTTCACTAACTGGGATTGACAACCGAACCTTGAATCACCTGTTATATGTAGTACTCAGAGAAAATATATATATAATGTTGGAAAATAAGTAGCACTCTTAGTATATATTGATGTTCTAGATGAGATAGCAGTGATAGTAGAAGTTTTCAGTATATACTGATGTGTGTCTCTTGGGACCACTGAAATCATTTGTTATTGAGATTTACTGGTTAGTTATTCTACAAATTTCAAGCCGCGAATTTTCAATAAACAAAGAGATTGTGTTTTTGCTGAACATTAGTGAAATTTGGAGAGAAAGAGAATCAGATGAGTGTTCTATTAATGAATAACTCGTGCTAAAGCACGAGTAATAAGGGAGTCGCCATCATATTTTAAGGAAGGTAAGTGATTGTTGTTAAAAGTCAAGTGCCAAGAAATAGAATGTTTGAATATTAGTAATTAACTATTTTTATTTTAAACACAAGAGTATCCATAAGTATATATACTAGAGTTGGTTTCATAACTCTAGAGATTTTAGAAAAATTTCTTGTAAGTGAATATTAAAAGAAATGAATTGATTTTGTGTTTTGTTATAGTTGAAAAGAAGGATAGTAATGTTGAAGTATTATATGATGATTGGATGTTTATAATCTCAAGTGAGTAAGGCGGTTTAGGTAATGGGTATAAATTATCGGTAAAATCTATAATATATTGTTTGTATTATATCTATGTATAATATTATAATAGTTAGTATAGGCGGCTTGGTATTATGGTAAGATGAGAATGTAGTGATAACGAATAGGTAATGTACGAGTGATGATCATAATATAAACGTCATGTGAAGAAGATAATGACAAGCACCTACAGTGGTGATTGAGACTCAGAAATTTAAAGATGGAAGTAGTAGTTTAAATTATTGCTCATTTTTTTTTGAATGTATTCTTCTTTTTGCAGATATTTAATTCGTTAACTCAAAGGTATTTAAAAAAAAAAATTATTGTATTCGCTGCAACAATAGGTGTGAGTGCATCTGAGAATTCAATATTACTTTAGTGTGTAGAGGAGTACAAAGAGTTAAAATAGGGAAAGTAAATATTCTTTTTTTGGTTACGAAAGGAGGTCACACTCATAGGGTTTAACCGCCTAGCAAAAGATGAGGGCGAGCACGAGTAGTCGGTGGATGGGCTAAAGTTCGCTGCACGGACGCTAATCAACTGTGAGAGACGAAGCTGGGGAACTCCGTCTTGTGCACACTCCCTCCGATCCGGCACTCGAAGCCGAGTACTAAATGAGGAATAGTAAAAACTTTGTGTTTATATATTAAGTGTGTGCGTAAAAAAAAGCCGAGTATTGAAAAAAAAAACATAAAATAAAACATCACTTCCACCCTATAAATAGTTCTTCCCACTGCTGTCTGAAAATGTTTATCTATATATGAGTGTATAATGGTAATTCGTCTGGCGTAAATTCTCATCGTATCGATTAACGGAATGAATGTAGGTATGTAATATACTAACAAACGGCTGTTATACTGTTATAGTGGAGTAAATATACAAAGTATGTTATTATTATATATACAGTATATGGATAAGTATACTTAATGTAATTATTATTATGATAGGATTCATTATTAAAGGAAATAGGAATATAGACTTTTTCGTGTTTAATGGTAAGACTGCGTAAAGGTTTAGGATTACAATGTAGTGGTAATATTAAGTGAATATAGTACTAATTTTAAATAATTAATAGAAATAAATTTCAAATTGTAAACGTAAATCATGGATGGGTGTATACGTAAATCATCAAAGGAAAAGTGGATGATAGAGTTAGTGAGGTTTTAGAATGGGATAGAGAAAACTTCGACCCAAAACTGAGAGCACAATATTAACAATGCAGTTAATGAGACCGGTGTTAGTGAATGCCTTCTGTGGTGGGGGTTTGATGTGCAAAGAAGGCAGAAAATTTTTAGTTCGTTCAGCTAGAGGACTACAATGTTTAAGAAAGCTAGTGAGGAGGAACACAAAAAGAGAAAATCCGAAGGAATAGAATTTGTGTGCTATATCTGCCTTACCTTTTCGAAAGACAGTAGTACTAGAGTGTAAAAGTAAATTACATAGATGTAGAGGAAAACATAAATATAGGTGAGACACGTTTGACGATTGATTAGAAGTGTTTAGCAATGGTATTTAATAAAGAGTCAAGTATAATTATGAAGGGAAGTAACGATATAGATTCCAAGGGAATTGGAGTGAGAGCACAGGCCACTGCGTAATAGTACCTTGTATAAGAGGTAAAGGGGAGAAAAAGGGGAACTGTATAAATTATTAGGGGAATAAGGTGTTATTGAGTGTCTGTATCTAGTTATATAGTGGAATGGGGGTTAAAACCCTTATTTTATTAATTTTTGGCTTTAATATTTATATATATATATTAAGTATAGTATTTTGTCGAAAGATGTGACGTCGAGTGACTTGAGACTGATTGTAGTGAAAGAACTAAGGTGCGTTTATAGGAGTGGTATAAGTAGGATGTGTGGAATCATAAACTTCATTTTAAACAAATATGAAAAACTCTAAGAAGCAATCAGGAAAAATGTAAGGAGATAAGAAGAATAAATTATATTTTTAGGTTATTATTAAATTTATACGTATATTATATTTAATTTTTGGGCGGATTAAGGTATATATATATATATAAGAAGGGTTTAAAAATATTTATTTAGGGGTGAAAAAAAAATAAATAAAAGGGGGGGTCCTATTTTTATATATATATGAAACTAAAAGAATTTTATCATATTTGGTGTTGATTAAAGGCTTCTGAATGGAATCAAATAGATATGTATGACTAAGATAGTGAAGCGTGTATGTAAGAATAAAATGGTGTCATATGGTGAATTGGTTTATGAAATAATAATAAAGCTGTGTAAGTGAGACAGGGGTTGGGTTATGTTTCTCCTTGGTTATAATTCAATGAAATAGTATATTAATGGATGGGTATTATGAAGAATTCGAATGGTGGGAGATGGCAGTGAATAATGTCGTGATTAGAATGTAATTGGTAGAAATGGAGTAGAGTATAAGTGGTGAAGGGTTATGCTTACTCATACCTATTGTATTAGAGTATGATTTTGCGTTCTTAGTGTGGCGAGTCTTGAAGTATAAGTTTTAGAGATGAATTGGTATGTGAGAGAGATATTTGGCCAGTTAATAGGGTTATGTTAAAAGGAGGGGTTTGAATAGATAAATCGTATGAATAAGGATAATAATATTATCGCGGAGTGTAGTGATGAGTATCAGTTCCTCTACAGTTAATCGAGTTGTCTGTAACAGCGTTAAGCTATAAGCCAATAGAACTCAAGAAATGACATCGGCATGCCTACGAATAAGAGCTCGAGGCAAAGTGAGCTCCGTGTGCTAGTCCTTTGACGAGTATATATATTTTGGTACGGTTTGGTTTACCTCTCCCAATAATGATTTTGGTAATGTGATTAAGACCGGGCTAAAATGTTGTGATGCAAGCGTTAAATAATTTAGAGTAACACCCTCTTTGGCAGTGGTAATAGTGGAGATAATATAACGGATGATGCAGTAATTGTGATATATAAGTAGGAAAGTTGTATTATATGAATTATGAGTCTAGGAAAGGTGCTGGTAAGCATAATTAAAATCGTGGTTGTGAATTAGTTAAAGGGACTAAGTCTTGAGTTAGTCAGCTCATATAGAGTCTTTACATAGATGGTGATATAGTGATTAGTTATACCTAGTGTTATGTATTAATATATTAATATATATATTATATATATATATAAATAATATATGATTTTCATTTTATATAGTGTTTGGAGGACTATGGTCTCTGGAATAAGTGAAGTATACGTACTATGATAGTTCTAATGTGTGTATCAGGAATGTGATATCAATTACCTAGGGCATTGCTAAGGTGAAGATGAATAATAAAGATATAATAAATAAAGTGAGTGATATAATGAACGTATTAGAGTAAGTTATGAGTGTGGTGTGAAGAAAGGAGGTATTAATATGAAGAGAATTAATAATGAAAGTAATAATGTTTATATATATAATGGAGATGTAATTTAGGTCATGTTGTAAAAGGATGAATGAAAGTCGGTTGGTTTAAAGCGGTAATATATTAATTATTTGTGAAGGGAGAGTGTGTTGGTAGCACGACGCGGACTCTGTTCCCGGCGTAGCACCGAAGCACGGAGAGAGTCGCGATGTAGTTTCAAAAAGACTTGTCCCTCAAGCGTACACCTCCGGTCCGCTGAAGTGAGAGGAAAACTATGTGAGTCTTGCAGGGCTAGAGGTCCAGATGTACTTTCACGAGGCCTGCATGGAGTAGCCTAGAGAGTAAATGGCTGTGTTTTAGTATGGAGGCAGGCGTATGGTGTGTTTAGAAAATACACCACCTGAGTGAGGCCAGGGGATGAACCTCCAATTTACTTTGCCCCGATTTACCTATGAGGAAGAGGTCCGTTTCGCAAATGAGGATCACTATGTGCTTTCTAAGGTTGGAAATTTTTACAATAGTGTCTTATAGTTGACGAGCTCTCTAACGTGAATACTGTTAAATTCAGGTATTAACAAGAAGTGTAAAAAAAATTATTTAATATTTTTTTTTGCTGTTAGTGATAATGAAATTAAGGCAAAAACTAACATTTCTAATATATATTAACGGTTTAAGTGCTGGTGACTATTCTTATTTTCGACAGTATATTAGTCAATAATGATTTATCTCGATAACTGCTCATGGTTTTCTCTTATATTGCGCACATTGCATTTTGACTAAATTGACTAATTAATTTTACAGCCACTCTTTGACCACAACCTCTAAATAACTATGGGGACAATAATGTGAAGATCCAAAAGGTGAAGGAAGCAACAGAACACCTGAACAAAAAATACACTTTTGTAATATAATAATCTTAGCTTTTAAATAATGTTAATTCATGGATAAGTAGTAGTATAAAATGAAATTATATATATGGATAACAAGTATAATCATTTTTAAAATACTATACATTGTACCTATTAATTATATTGAATACCAAGGAACTACTAAAAAGTATATGAATATTATATATATTACCTAATCTTTTAAATATATTATATAACGAGCTTTATTTAAGTTTTAAATAAAATCTAGAATTTTGAATTATATATAAATATATATATAATATATATATTATTAATTAATATAATATAATATAATAATATATAATAATTATTATATATATTTTATATATATAATAATATTAATTATATATATATATATTAAATTAATATTATATAATATTATCTATATATATATATATATATTAATATTAAATATATAATATATATATATATTAATATATATATATATGTATAATTATTATATTAATAATTATAATATTATATATATTATTATAAATAATGAAAAAACTAAGCTTGAAGTTTAAATAAATAAAACTAGAAGAAATTACTCTATATATACTGTATACCTCTCTGGGATATATATATATTGAAAATCAACCGCTTGTTTAGCGATATAATGAGGATCACTAATATATTTAACCCGATTTACTTAATAGACTTGAGTACTTATTGTACCTCTCACTCAATACCCAAAAGTTGGGTTTCTATAAAGAACAGTTTTAAAAGCAACCAGAGCTCACCTAGTCAAAGGACTCACGGACATACACCATGGTTTATGACAATACCGGTCTTATCCCTTTAGTTCTTTATTATTTTGATGTTTATAAATATCTGCATATTGATCGCAATTATATAATATGTTAAAGAAAGTTAAACATATTTGGTATATTATGGGATTTTAGCTAAAATAAATAATTTATATTCACTCAGCATCCTTAACAATAGAAACCAACGCCATATATACATAATTAACTTTATGGTTTTTTTTTTTTTTTTTACACATTATAACTAAAATTATAAATTCGTAATTAAGTTAACATTAGATGTACATAAAAATTATTTTATATTCATACAAGTCCTGGCAGTTGCAGATTTAAATCCCTAAAAAAAAGTATTATTTACTCAGTTCCTATTAAGTATATATATATTACTAGGAAAAATAAAAAATAAAATATAAAAATAAAGCAAAAGGATGCAAGATTTTATTTTAAATAGACCAAGGAAAATGTCTTGAAAATAAAATGGGAATATATTTTTATATATTACTACATATCGTGATAGAAAGGGTTAGTGTCATACTTCTGATTAAGTTACTAAGGTCTTCACATATTAAGAGAATTAAAATAGGTCATAGCTATATACAGCTTCAGTAACATGAATGATATTCTTGCGCATTCGTCAATTCTACTAAAATGGTAAATAATTAGGAGTTTCTATAATTAATATTAAAATTATATAAAATATAAGATATATAATTGTCAGTATCTCTGAAAACTAATACGAATATTTTAGAAGTTTTAAACAAAAAAAAAAAATCGTATATAGAAGGTTTCTTGAGTGCTTACTTATTTCCAATTTTTCGAAATAATGAGTGAATCATTTCCTGGTTTACATTTACAAAAGGTTTTTTTGTTTTTTTAGTAAAAAAAATTGTGTAAACAATATTGTCATCTTATATATATATCAACTTCATAGAAAAATATGTAGAAAATATAATAATAAAGTTAAAAAATGATATTAGCATGCATAAACTTCAGAAATACAATAAAAATATCCTACTTATGTGTTCACAAATTTGGAAGGTGTTGACTCTCTGACAATTTTATGTTGTGTAGTTTTTGCACTCCAATAGGCTATCATCCTCCATGTCTCCACCGTTGAAAATTTCCTGAATGCTGCACTTTCAATGTCTTCCATCAATAACAACCACATAAACAAAAAGAAATCAGATCTTGCCCATTTTGATGTGAAATTTGACTTTTATATCACTCCGCCTCCCCTTATGGAATATAAAAAGTCTCATATAAAAGAGAGCTCTAAAAGGATGACCCTGCACCTTATTGTTACAGAGACAACTTAAAGCTAAAACTTCACAAAGAAATCCGCTTTATGCGCTGTTTCAAGGTGAGTCGATTAGTCTGGTATATAGTGAGTAAATATTATTTTAATAGGTAAGTAATTTGTATAGAATAGAATATTTCCCGATGGGAAATGTATAAAGTCTTATCTCAATACTGGTTTACATAATGTAATTGAATATTATAATTATATATTATATAATATATATATATATATATATATATATATACTTATATATATTATTATATATTATATTAATATATATATATATATATTAATAATATATATATATTATATACTAAATATATGAATATATATATATATATATTTACTTGACATAATATAATAATATATATATAATAATTATAATATATATATTATATTTAATTATATTACTATATATATATATATATATATATATATATATATAATATTAATATAATTATATTATATATAATTATTAATTAATAATTAAATTATATAATTTAAGGATATATATATATATATATATATTATATATAATATATATATATAATAATACTTAATAATGAAAATATGTATTAAATATCAAAATTCTTGATGAACTAAATAATTTGAATTGTAAATATTACAAGATTATTTAATTCAATTATATTAATAATAATATCTACCTGTAATCTATTTCTATTTCATCCATTTTTTGTGTAACCAAATTTTTTCACCAGAGTATAAATTACATAAGTGAAATCGTTAGATAAGTCCCCAATAATCTTCCCGCTTAAACTATAATAGATACTAGAAGTTTCAAACACGGAACCAAACCTTGCAAAACAAAATCTTATTAATGTATAAATTAATGACATTTTTAATATTAACGTTTTGATAATTCAATATAAAATAACTTAATTACCTCTTACTTGTGCTATCATACTTAACTAGAAAATGTATAATCGAAAAGCTTCGTTATATTTGGGTAATAGAGGAAATATACAGTCTTATTCAAATCTCATTTTTAATTTATCAATATTTAATATTTTATAAAATCAATTTATCAATATATAATAATTATTTAATATACAATTAATTTTCTTTTTTGATTTAGTAGACCTTTCCTTTATTTCATCATAAAACAACATTTTCTCACTGTAACAAATATATAATTAATCAGAACTGTATTCAAATGTATTTTATCGCCGCCATAGTATACTGATAATAGAATACTAGAATGGCTGAATTTCTGTCTTGTTTGGCCTAGAAGGTTGGTATTCTTTTAATTTGATCTTCTAACTAGCTATGGCGTTATTATAGATAGTCATATCTATGTTATATATATATTATATATTAATTATTATATATAATTATATATATATATAAATTATATAATATATATATTAATATTATAATATAATATAATATATATATTAATATATTATTATATATATATATTATTATATATAAGATATATATATATTATTATACTATAATATAGATATATTATATATATATTATATTAATTTATATATATATATATATAGTATGATATGTATATATATTATCTACTTTGTCATAATTTATCCGAAAACTATAATTATATAAAAAATTAAATGTATTATAAATAGTCACGTTATAATATATTAGGTTATACTTATCGTAAATTTGATATATAATACGAGTGAATTTTTACCTATCCTAAAATCGTAACTAGTAACAATGTTCAGTTGAGCATGTAGTATAGATTAAGTTAGTGTAACCATTTCAGTAGTTACTATATATAATGTAATATTAGTTAGTATCTACCTGGTTATACGGTAGTGAAGCCAAGTATAAGTCTTTATAAATATCACATAGATATGAGAGGCTTCTAACACTTTGTCATAGGTTAAATAGTAAGTAAACTAATTAAGCTTTCTATATACTTAATGTATAGAAAGCTTGGTTTACTTCAAAATATTTCATCTATTACGTAGTTATATAGATTTTACATTATATTTAGTTGATAAAGCAAGTTCATAGAAATATAAGAGAACGAGAGATTAAGAAATTTACATTGAAATTTATTTTTTTATTACAGATTTACTTTTTGACATTTATTAAAGATTGACTTTTTGACACATATAATTATTTTTTTTGACTTATTAAAATTTATATATTAATTATTAATATTATTATTATTAATATTATTTATCATATTTAATTATATATTTAATTATATAATTTGTTAATATATTATTATTATTTAATTATTTTTATTTTTTAATTAGATATATTATTATATTATTCTTATTTAATTATTATTATTTATATTTAAGTTACCTTTTACGTTAGTCATAAGTTATAGATAAAAACGTAGTAAGTATAATTTTATTGTATATGTGTTTATATCACTCAATGAAAATTGTTATTATTATATTAGATTACTAATGACTCACGAGACTTGACGATATTTGTATACAAAAGACAGTTAACTCGTGCCAAAATTAGGCTTGATATTATATATACATCGAAAAATTTTATCAGCAATATTAGTTCACAATCACCTAGTGAAAATAAAACAAACTGAGAGACTCCTATATAGATAAATATTTACGTTAAATATTAAATTTTATATTTTACAACTCATCAATATTCTCCAAGTTTTATTTTTCAGTTATTAATAAAATATAAAAACATAAGTAATATTTTCTAAATAAAAAATTATATATATTGAGGCACAATTACTTTTCAACTCAAATTTAATAAAAATGATTACTTTTATGTGAGTAGATTTCTTGCAGAAGAAAAAAAACTCTCTTACTTTCCTGATGTAGGCTATTTTGTTCTTATTGTATATATATATATCTACACGGCTTTTTACGTATTACTATGTAAGTCCAATAATAATCTTCATTCCTAGTTATAGATGTTATTTTATATTAATATATTAATAATATTAAGTATATTTATATATATATAATTAATTATATATATAATATTATTATATATTATATATATATATATATATAATAATATATATTATATATATTTATATATTATATATTATATATATATATTATATATATATTAATATATATATTATTACTCAATACTTATTTATTACATATAAACCCTACCTATCTATTCCCTCATATGAACTGTATAGGTAATTATGATTAAGGTAGTACGAAACCCCATGCGCCGAAGTAAAACACACCCGAGGCCCACAGTGAGTAGAAGAAAATGAGCGCAGGTCAAAAAAAAAAAAAGTCCGCTCCATAACGTCTCAGCCCCTTTAATATACCTATTTTAGTATGAGAACTTCTGATCCGCATACTCATGAAAAAGATACTCAAACCTCATAGAGTTTCTAACAGGACTCACGACAGGTAAACGGACCCTCACTGTGGTAATCTTCTATCATAATCTAAATGTGGGTAGTACATTCACCTTGCCACTAAAATGGTTATGAGCCACAACTAATAACCTCAATACACAAAACCCGGCATCACTACTCTGTATATAACTATATGCACCTTTCTTATCTTACTACTCTCTTGTGACACAAAGCTCACTCTATTTTCTATCTGATTTCACTTGGCATTTATCTCCCAGAATATACTCGTATCTGCAATCGCATTGTAATAAGTTCGGGTACCTGCGTCTCTGATAAGCTCTCTCTGGTCGTAGTATGTCGCGCGAGAACACATGCTCGATTTCCATCGATACTGGATAATCTACTACATGCTTTAGACCAGCCACATCGGAAACTGGACGTCCAACTCAATCACTCCCATACTTCCCACTATATAACTAGCCAATCCATTACTCTCAATACGTACTTATCTATGTTATTCCCTCATTATATCCTCCTTTCTCATTTACACATCTACTTCAAACCCTCTAGTATACGTTTATCATATTCCTTATAATATTTTATCAATTATATATATATATATACACCCTACACCCTCACTTATATATATATATATATATAAAGATATTGTCTCATTAGCTGTATATAAACCACATATATGTACTTTTAGATTTCAATATAGGTTATACTTCTTATTCCGGGCTCAATTAAAGTGTCTCATCAACATATTTAATATCTTACCTTACACAATATAGTTAGGTTAATACTAATATAAAGCCTTATCATGTCAGACCCTAGCGCACTCAAGACTTTAGTACCTCATTATATGATCCATTTCACTAATCGAATTTAATTGACACTAACAGCCATACCCTATCTAGCCGTACCACAACACAGCCGTCCAAGTACCCACTACATCTTCTCATGTGCATCATAGCGTATCTCCCTATCATTACCTAAATATAAATTATTATATCCTAAATATTTTAAATTAACTACATGAACATACTTTATGTTCCAGTATCATGTTACACCATCTAAAACTAATTAAACACTATTATCAATCACACTATGTAGTATAACTCATGATCTATACTCACTCTAACAATATACCTAAAAACTATACTTACTCTTAATCTACATTTAACTTTCAAATACCCCTCCTTTACACACTATCTGCCAAATTTCTCTACCTATCCTCTCAAACTCTCTGTAATTGACTAGATCGCCTATATAAAAAAAAATAAAATTAAACAAAATATAATATATTTATATATATATTATATTACTATATATTAATATAATATATATTAATATTATATATATATATATATATATTATTAACTTTAATATATATAAATATATATATATTAATATGATTAATATATATATATTATATATATAATAATATATTATATATATTAATATAATAATATATAATATATATATAATCATTAAGTTTATTTATATATATATATTTATATTATTTTATATAAATATAATATATATATACATATAATTATATTATTAATATAATATTATATTATATATATTATATATATATATATATAATATTAATTATATATAATTAATATAATTTATATATATATATTATTATATATATAATATATATATATAATATATATAATATATATATATTTATATATATATTAAATATATTATATATGAATAATATATATATTATTATTTATAATTATATATATTTATTAATTAGTAAAAATTTAATTATAATGGTAAATCATTTATTTTTTATAACATTATAAAAATTTTTATCAAAATTAAAAAAAAAAAAGATAAATAATAGTTTTAATACTGACTAGCATAAATACATTTTAAATATAATTCTAAGCAATTTAATTTATAAGATTATATATATGCCCAGCGATTGTGATTATTCAAAATCATTAATTGGTGAAAGTGAATATTTACTATACATTTATCTCAATTATCTATAGAAATAAATGAAGACTGAAGGAAAAGTGTTTTAGATTCCAATCAATGCTTTTCCATATTAATATACTATATTATATAATATAATTTAATTATATATTATATATATATA
The DNA here is from genome assembly GCA_015478945.1 of Trachelipus rathkii. Taxonomy (NCBI): domain Eukaryota; kingdom Metazoa; phylum Arthropoda; class Malacostraca; order Isopoda; family Trachelipodidae; genus Trachelipus; species Trachelipus rathkii. The sequence continues at coordinate 4,851 of JABUQX010100939.1, read as the reverse complement.
TAATAAATATATATAATATATATTAATTATATTATATATATATATTATATAATTAAATATATATATATATACATAAAGATTGATTTTTAATTAGATACTCTATAAGTAATACTTTATATATATATATAATATATATATATATAATTAATAATATTATAATATTTATATTATATTATATATATATATTAATATATTAATATTATATATTATATATATATATATAATATATATATATATATATTAATAATATATATATATATAATATATAATATATGATTATATATATATTATAATTATATAATATATTTATTATATATTTATAAATATATATATATTAATATATATAATTAATATATATAATTATATAATTATATATAATTATAATATAATTATATAATATTAATATCACCGTTATATATATATATAGATATATACATTAATATAAATTTACTCAGTACTGATATACGACTATATCTTAAGTATATAACTTATATATATAACTCTTCCTCGAAATAAGATGATGAATAGAATAATTTTAAAATAGTCCAATGATCTTGATAAATCTGAAATTTCAAATTAAGGATGCATGAGAAAGTGTAATTAAAATAATAACTACTATAACAATTACTGCTGTATCGCCTTATTGAGTTTTAGAACTATTATGCATATAAATGAAATTGAACTTAATAAAGACTTAGTCTCAATATCTACTGAGAAAAAGTAGTTTACAGCATAATTTTGAGGACTACCAAAATATAATTTTGCTTTAGTTATTATTAATTCCATTCTGTATTTACCTAACTATGATAATATATATTATATATGAGTATATATATATATTATATAAATGCTCTAAAAATATATATTTATTATTCCAATGATATATATTGTAAAAATATTTTTCACATTTTAATAAATTAAAAAATTTAAAAATTGTTTCCACAAAATTAAGCAGCACTCTTTTGAACTCCTCGAGTACGGTAATTATGGTAACTTAGTGCGCTTAGATCATCATAAAGATCTCCCCTTTCTTATGGAAATTGCTCACATGTTTATTATATATAAAATATGTAGAAAAAATTGTTTAGTGCAAAAAAAGATATAAATTTAGTTTCAAATATTAAAAGAATTTATACCGTAAAAATATATATTAATAGATTGTGGCTATATATATATATAATCTCTAGGCTCGCCTCGTGTTGCAGCTGCCTACGAAATACTCAGAGTCAAAAATTATGCATGAAAACAGTTTTGCTAAATATTTTGTAATAAATATCTTTAAATATTTTGACAAATTAAATTATAAAACAATATCTAAAAGAGAGTCTACTTGTCTACCTATTTTGAAATTAAAACAGGAATCTATAGGAATTTTTATAATCAAATTGGCTGAGAGAGGAACTATAATAAAATATTATATTATCAAGATTAATATTGGAAATAATATTAATATTATATATATATAGTTGTAAGTAAAATATATATACTTATATTAAAGTAATGTATTTGTATATATATAATATATATATATATATTATTATAGTATATTATAGAATATCATGGGCGTAGCTCAGGGGGGACTGTAGGGGTGCTGCAGTACCCCCCGATACTATTATCACAGTGCAATTTTATTCAGCAGAAAACATAATACTACAATATATATATAATTCATGATATTATATTATTATATGTATTCATATTATTTAATTATTTTTATATTACTTATTTATATAATAATATTTATATTATTTATATTATCATTTATTATGAGATATATAATAAAATTATCTAAATATATATATAAATATAGTGAGTATATACTATATATATACCCCTTATGTTATATATATATATAATTGACCCATACTATAATTAGCTGTTGGTTTTCAATTTCAAACATGTTTTCGCATGTGGCTCTGATTACTAATTGGTATTGAAGTATGTATAAGCTGTTAATGGTGTTGCCAGAATGCCAGCCAGCATTTTGCAGTTCTGAACTGATTGTAAGGAGTCTTAATAAGCTAAAAGCTTTTATTTAATATAAATTTTGAAAAACATTTTCGAATAAAAAATTTATATAATTCATTTTTAATAAAAACAAATCATTTAAGATAATAGAATGAGAATAAAATCTTTCATTCATAAATCTATTTTGATTATTTAAATTTTCAAATATTTATAATTAGCTTCTGAAACTCATATACGTAACCATGATGTCAAGTTGAGTTAAGCCCCATTCCGAGTTCACGTAGTCCTGAGTCACGAGTTCCGGAGCTTACCGAGTTCGAGTAATCCTGAGTTTCGAAAAAGTTCGAGCAATCTGAGGTCAATTCTACCAGTGAGTTGGAATTCCCTTTCTTTTTCAAATTCCGTCATTTTATATAAATTAGGTGTAATGGATGGTTTGGTCGTGAAAGTCTTTCGTGTACTGTTGTGACGTTTGGACGTGACTTTACAACTTACTTAGAAGTGTTTTGCAACCAAGTTTTCATTTATAATTCAATTAAAATTTTTAAAAAAATCGACTTTATATTTAAAACATAAAAAATAAAATAGGACTAGGCTAACTATACAGCGCTTCTTTTTCATAATCAAAAGAAATATTTCGCCAAATGTGGAACCACTTTATATATATATATATTTGGAATATTTTATATATATATATTAACTAAAACAATTTAATTTTATTTTATCAATAACCTATAATTAATATACACCCAAATTACAAATAAAGTTAACTCACCTCAATAGTAAATTTATATTAATAAATATATTATTACTATTATTAAATTGTTTTCCTTATATATATTAATATATAATATAATATTAATTATATACCTTATAATATATATATATATAGCAAATTTTAGCAATATATAGGCCTATATAATTATTATATAATATATATATATATTTAATATATATTATATATATATATGTTATAATATATATATTTAATAGTATATATATATATAATATATATATTAATATATATTATAGTATATATATATAATTATATTATAATATATTAATATATATTAAATATATATTATATATATTAGCAAATTTTAATTTATTTATATTCCTTTTTATAATATATATTTATATTATATACTATATATAGATATTATATATATATATTATATATATATATTAAATATATTTAATAATTAATATATATAGTTAATATTATATTAATTAATTAAATATATATATTATATAAATATATTATATAATAATATTAATAAGAATATATGTAAATATTATATAATATATTAATTATATAATATTAATATTAAAAATGAAAAAGAACAAAAAGAACAGTTTTAAAGTTATTTATAATTATTTTTCTAAATAAACAAAAAAAATCAGAAAACTTATCACTTCTTCTTTAAGCAAGTCATCATATAGAAGCAATTGTTGCGGCTCTCAAAAATAACCAATTGTTCCTTCATACATTCAAATGATGTACAAGAAATTGTCCTGTTAAAACAAATTCTTCTTCAATTAACTTTACCAAATGAATATAGCAGTGAGTAATGTCTGCTACAAAAACTTAACAATATACCAAAAATATTGACGTTGTACCAATGGTTTACGATTCCCTTTTTTGTTTCTCTCCACATAAAAAAATACATTTTATTCTGGAAAAATAATTCCTGGGAAATTCAACCAAGACATTTCATTTCGAGTGGTTGCAAAATTTTAGATGGCTATCTTACTCTGAAAAAGAACCAAAAGGTAGGATATTGATTGCTACATGTGTATTGTTTCTGAACATCGAGGAAGCTGGCATAAGAAAGGGTCATGAAAAAAGGATTTGGAGACATCCCTAAGTAATAGCCCACTTACCTAAAAACTTAAATTATAACTTTTTACAATCTTCAGAAGAACACGAAAAAAGCTGATATCACCGGTAGCCAGTTACATATGTACTCTTATTCTTGAAAAAATCGAAAGCATAGACAAACACTGGACACTCAAAAATAAGAAAAATGTGGAAGGAAAATAGAGAAAAACTTAGTTCGTTTAATATCACCAATAATTGAAAACTATTAGGTTTGATGTGGGCCAAGCAAGTCTTGCAAAATTAAGTGGCTTCAAATAGACTATGAAGACAACTGATTGTAACTGTTATCATACTCCAGCTGAGCCCCTGAAAATAAGACGGAAGAATAGTGTTAGCAAGCCTTCTTAGGTTTTGAGTCAAATGGAGTTCATGGTTGACCAGGTTTTCTTGAAGCCACCAAGTTGTACTGTGTGATACGATCCAAAACCAAAAGCTTCAATGCATACTGGAGTCCGATGATACAGAACCTGAAAGTACATACAGTAGGGATTGGGCCATAAAGAACCTTATGCGAATATATCGAAAGATCGATAATTTTTTGGCTCGATATATCGAATTTTAGGGCGATATTTTCTTCGCATTACGGCGGATATATCGACTATTTTCGATATTCTATTTTCTTAATATCGAAAGCCGATATTCTTTTCAAAAAAAAATTTTTTAAAGGCCCGCGAAAAGAGAATAAATATCTTATCCCCTTCTCTCCGACACCCTGAAGTTAGATTGAAACTCATCTTATTCTTCCCCTAGTAATAATATCGTGTTCTTGTCGTTCAGTTGGTCCCCCAATGTTCTTGCTTATAAAAAATCTTGTAAATTTGGTAATATTTTAAGATTTTTCGTCCTCTTCGGGAATAGCGTCGCAGAAGATATAATAGGGAGAGGGGGGGATCTGAGAATGGCACATACCACATAGTTCAATTATTGTTTCTATTCTGAGTATTCTAACTTAATCTATTAATTCATAGTTATACAGTTTATTCTCAGGGTGAATCTAAAAA
>JABUQX010100938.1:25000-27695 GCA_015478945.1 Trachelipus rathkii | reverse complement strand
TCCTTGTCCCCACTATGAAAACTCTTCTGTAAACATCGAGGCAGATCCACCATCTGACCAGACCAGAAGAAGAAAAAATGCTAAAATTCAATACAAAATTTAAAATAAACAATAATAATAATAATAATTAAAATAAAAAATAAATAGATAATAATAAAATAATAATAATGATAATAATAATAATAATTTATATATATATAATCAATAACTAAATAAAATAATAATAAATAATAATAATAAATAATAATAATAATAAATATAATAATAATATAAAAAAAATAAATAATAATTATTATTATATTAATATATTATCTATATTATTATTATATTATTATTATTATATTATTATTATATATTATTATTATAATTATTATTATTATCATTATTATAATCATTATTATACATTATATATCATTTATCATAATATATCAATAACATAGTTATGATCATTTTCATTCATCATTATCATATTCATATCAACTCATTATTATATCATATCATATTATCATTATTATCATCATTATAATTATTATTATATTATTATATTATATAATTATTTATTATTATTTAATTATGTATTAATTATTATTTATTATTATATAGTTGTAGTAGACATCAGTATAGTAAGTAAGTGTAAAGTATAGTATTATTGCACAATCGCAACCGCAACCGCAACCAACCGCGGTTTTTGAAAAATTTAAGAACCGCAAAAAACCGCAACCACCTCTGTATGCAAAATTCAGCTTCGCTCCACACTAATATATATATATATAAAGTTAAAGTATATAATATATATATATTATATACTATATACTATAATATTATAACTATATATATATATATATATAGACAAAACGAAAACGAATGTTCTTAATTCTCTCTCTCTCTCTCTCTCCTCTCTCTCTCTCTCTCTCTCTCTCTCTCTCTCTCTCTCTCTCATCTAAATCTCTCTCTCCTCTCTCTCTCTTCTCTCTCTCTCTCCTCTCTCTCTCTCTCTCGTCTCTCTCTCTCTCTCTCCTCTCCACATTACTAACTAGTGAGATAAACATTGTAGGGGGTGTCAGTTGTAAAGCTATCGATTCTATTGTTTTAAAGGGGATTATAATATCAAGTCGCTAGGAATAGAATATTTTTGCACTTTGTGTTAACATGTTTTTCTTCTTTTTGCTGTTGCGATTAAAAAAAAAAAGAAAAAAAAAAAAAAAAAATTAAAAATAAAAAAAATTTAAAAGAACAGATATTAGAGACTTTTCCACAAAAAAAAGTAAGCGCACTTATGTGAAAATAAAGATTCCGTTATTGAAAGAGGAGTTCTCGGACTTCGAAGAATCCAGTTTCTCCTGAACTTCTGTAAACTCTGCATAGCAGCCTGAAAAAATTCTAAGTGACGGATTATGTTTTTCCTTACAAGCTCTATAGTCAAGGCGCAATCAAGCGAATACAGAGGATGAATTGTTCATTGCAACAGATTGGCAAGTACGATACTTATTCCATAAGAAAAAAGTGGAAATATTAAAATCTCTGGAAACCAGATTCAAAATATATATTCCTGCTCAGGAAGGCAAAGGTCGGGAAAGATACTTGCAAAGAAAGTGGCTTGATATATTAAGTGGTTAGCTTACTTCTGATAAAAACTTGGGGTTTATGCTCAAATGTGAATTGTTTTTTGGCAAACAAAAGATAAAATAAGCGAAAACACCGGAATGGGTTTGTTTGTCTCGAGACCTATTCAAACTTGCAAACCCATTGAGTCTCAGAAAACCTAAGGAAACTTATAATATTTATCTCAAAGAATGGGTAGAAAGAGATTTGCGTGCAGCAAATAAGCAGGTCAAAAGAAAATATCGAGAGGCATCAAACAAACAGATGAGAGTCATAGAAAAGGGAGCGGCCGAAAGACAGTAGTAGAATCGGCTAAGATTCCAATGTTGAAAACAAGTTCAATTCTGTGGGTAAGCAAATAAATCGTACGGACATCATGACTAGGTCGAATCGAACTCTCTTGCCCTGTGGGAAACGATGGCAATTTTCGAAGTCTTAAGATATCGTGCTAATGCTGGAAACCATGTTCTTTCAGAACATTAAAAACTAGTGCTGAAAAACCGCCATATATACCAGCCACATTGTCCAAAAATGCTCTAATTCAGTCATTTGTGCATCTCATCCAACGTAAAATTGTGCAAAACATAAGTTAAAGTAAATTTTTTACTGTCTTGGCCGATAAGACGACCGATGTGTCCCAGAAGGAACAATTTTCGTTGTGTGTGTGCGTTACGTTAATATTGATACTCTTACCGTCAAAGAATTTTTTGTGTTTCGGTCTCAGTCAGTGATTGACAGAATAAGGCTTGCAAAATTAATTAAGAAAAAGTAAAACTGAACTAGTTTTGGATTATGAATAATCTAAGAGGACAGGAGTATGACGGTGCACCAGCAATGAGGGGTGAGTTCAGCAGTGTTTAGAAAGTAATAAAGGACAAATATCACAAAGCTATTTATACTCACTGCTTTTTGCATTGCTTAAATTTATGCCTCACAGACACTTCTAAAGTCAAAATTTTGAAGGCAATTGAATAATATCAGAATTGTACATTTTTTCTTGTAAGTGCTAAATTTGCTCTCTATCTAAATAATTTGCGTTTGCACTCTATGTAAACTAATTGCGCTTATATTATATATTATATATATATAAATA
>JABUQX010100938.1:15000-17500 GCA_015478945.1 Trachelipus rathkii | reverse complement strand
GTAGGATTCATTCCCTGGGCCAGGCCCACAACCGTGGCCCTTACAAAACCCCGCAATTCACTCGTATTATGCACCTTCCTTCTCGTCTCTGCCACTCTCACATTCTTACCTTCGGACGCTTCTTTACTGGCTAAATCCATTATTTCTTTGGTATCCTAGTCTGTTGATTCCCCAGAACATTCACCACTATACATTCGCCTATCCAGCCGACTATCATACATCCTTTCCATATGGCAAAACCATCTCACTTGCACCTTTGTTCACACCAAACAACTCTCTAACAAGTTCAATCCTCATTTTATCAATTCTTCTCACATATCACATGTCTCTTAGATTATCCCACTGAAAAGATTGCATCTTTAGATATAAACCGCTTATTCTACACCATAGTTTCACAACTATACATTAACACTGGTAAAAACATACCCTCATGCCAGAATCCTATCGCGCTTAAGACTTAGTCCCTCTGCATTCACGCAAGATTTAATTTCACCAGCCACCTTTCTACCATTCAAAACCTTCTCGCTACACTACCCTTTTCATCAAACATATAGCCTAAATAATTAAACTCAGATACTTGTTCGAATTGCTCACCATCCAAAATGATTTGACACCAAGGATTCTCCTCATCATTGCCATCACCTTACTCTTATCCAAATTTACTTTCAAGCCCATCCTTACACACCCTGCAAAAATCCTTTCAAGCTTTCATCAGATTTGCCATACAAAACCATATTTTCAGCGTATAATAAGTAGGGCATCCTCCACTCTCTTCCATCAGTCTAACACTTTCCTTACCACCCCTACCTCTAATTCTTTCCTCACCCCATCCATAAACAAAATATACAAATATGGAGACTTAGAACATCCATTCTTCACTCAACTATTGATTTTCAATCATTCACTTACCACTCCATTTATTCTTACTCAGGCTTCGCTTTCGACATACATAATTTTGATTCCATTCAAAAGACTATCATCAACATCATATATCACTAACACCTGTCATAGAGCTTCATACTAATTCTATCATACGCCTGTTGCAAATCCATAAAACCTAAATACAATTTATTCTTCTTCTCTCATGCTTTCAGTCATCTTTTTCAATGTGAAGATATGATCTACACATTCTCTACCACTTCTAAATGCACCTTGTTCTTGAAAACCAATCCCTCAGTCACTAGACGCGACCTTTCAACCAAAACATATGCATATATCTTCCCTCCAACACTCAATAAACTAGTTCCTTTATACTTTCCCTACAGTTTGCTTTATCTCCCTTACCCTAATAAAAGGGTACTATTACTGCTCTACTCAATCCTTCGGAACTATACCCTCCATAAGCAGTTTGTTACACAGCTATTCCAAATCTCACCTTCATTTTTTATCATTTCACCAGTAATTCCATCCATATATGCTGATTTTTTTTTTAAATAATGCTCACACCTTACGGACATCGATTTGCCCAGTTTCATCTTGTTCACATTCAACTGATTTATTTGCAAGTGCTCTCACATTTTTTTTCTTATAACCTTGTTCACTTAATTTCTCACTTCTAATTCTCCATACTTCCTTCCTTATCTCTTTCCTCTCAATCCATGCATCCACTAACTTAATCTTACATAAAACAACATAATGATCTGATATTCCTTCCCCAACCCCTTCATTGATTTAACATTCATCACATACTTCAGCATTTCCTTCTTCTCCAACACAAAATCAATCATACTTTTCCCTTCGATACCATCTCAACATACATTAACTCCAGTATACTTATGAATACTCTTGTGTTCGAAAAAAGTATTATTTACACAATAATAATAATAATAATAATAATAATAATAATAATAATAATAATAATAATAATAATAATAATAATAAAATAATAATAAAAAAATAACAATAATAAAATAATAATAATAAATAATAATAAATAATTTATAATAATATAATAATAATAAAATAATAGATAGAATATAAAATAAAATAACAATAATAATAATAATAATAATAATAATAATAATAATAATAATAATAATAATAATAATAATAATAATAATAATAATAATAATAATAATAATAATAATAATAATAATAATAATAATAATAATAATAATAATAATAATAATCACACCTCTAGGGTATTGCCCAATTCAAGAAGGAGAATTCTCTAAGAAGTTGTTACCTATGAGAATCCATATGAGGGGGGGGGGGATCGAAATCTAGAATTTCACCATGCTAATCGGTCGTTCTGCTGTGAGTATGACACAATGTTTGAATTTCAAAGGTTCCCTCTTTCAGTATCTACTCTTTTTCTTGTGAACCTCTCACCGATTTACTTCCGGTAGCTCTTTCAACTGCTGTAGAAGGTCATGGTTCATCCCTTAAATTTACTAATCGTAGTAATGTTCCTAAAATCCTCTTTCTATTTTGTATTCTCTTTCTGCTTTTCATTTATGACTTTCCATCTCCTGCTTCACCAACTTTTGACTTTTCATTT
>JABUQX010100938.1:0-7500 GCA_015478945.1 Trachelipus rathkii | reverse complement strand
ATATATAATATATATATATAACATATCTATTTAAAAAAATCTACCACCATATATAATTGCTTTATATTATATATATACAGTACAACACACACACACACACACACACACACACACACCACATAGTATATATATATATATAATATATATATATATATATTATATATATATATATATATATATATTATATATATATTAATATATATTATATATTATAGAGAGAGAGAGAAGAACGAAGAGAGAGAGAGAGCAAGTGATTCATGTGTCAATGGATGAAAGAGTCGTTTTTATCTTTCTATTTCTTCGCGTCGAGCAGAAAGGCTAGCTAATCTAGCCTAGATATCTGCTCAATCTAATTCGCTTGTTTAGAAATACATGTAGTTCAATTTTTCCCCTGGCAAGAACCTACTACATTAGATGGATAGGGGTTCCGGTGGCTAGAAATGATATATATTTAAATTTATATAATATATAAAATAAATATATATATATAATATATATATATATTATATATATTATATATATATATATATAATATATATATATATATATATATATATTTACAAGTAACCACCACTCACTCATAAATTAAAAAATAACTTTGTAAAAGCAACCGAATTGCAAGGCTAACACAAATCTCTGAAGTGAGCGCTGATGGCCTTAAAAGTGGGAGGTTAAATGTAACAGGTAAAATATGTGAAGGTAAGGAGTTCCACAAAAGAGAGGCGACTGGAAAGAAATAAGCACCACAACGAATATGCGAGGGGTTCCCAATATTCACACAGAATTTAGAGGAAGCAGGGCACCCCTTTTGCTATAAGGGCGACGTAGTGGAGGTGTAATACGAGAGGTCAATTGCCTCGAGCACCTGCCTTTGTAGTACATATAGTCGCAGGGATAAAGAATCAAGAGAGATTGAAAGTAAGGGACAGTTCATTAGTCTTTTAGCTTTAGACTCAACCCTTTCCAAAAGAAGGGTGGAACCGAAAACACCCCAAATGTGATAACAGTACTCCATATAAGGGTGCAATTGGAGTAACTATTAGGGAGAAAAAAATTTCCCACCCTTTTTTTTGAGGCCATATTGGTAACCATTGTGATATGAGGTTTCCAAGATAGATTACAGTTTATGTTCAGATCAAAAATGTTTATGTTGTCTACAGGTGAGATGCGAGAGTCGCCAAAGGAGATTGGAAAATTAGTACTTGTTTTTGAGAGGGAGATGAGAAGAAGTTGAGTTTTAATTTAAAGAGTTGAATTTTACAAGAGTGTGGTAACCCAACCGGGAGATGCCATCCAGATCGGCAATAATAGAATCGGAAATCTGAAGTTGAGAAGCAACTCTAGATGATAAAAGAAGGTGCAGATTTGAAATTAGTGGAAGAATTGAGAGTTGAGTCGTCGGAATAAGAATGAATAGAGTTGGAAGTGAAGCTGAAAACGTCGTCATTAAAAAAAATTAGAATAAAGTTGGAGATGAAACAGAACCTTGCGGAATACCACAATTAACAAGAAAGGAGGAAGAAGTCTCTTCATCAACAAGTGCCGATAGGGGCGATCTGAGAGAAACTCAGACAAAAGCTTTCGAAATATCAAGCGCCACCAGACAAGACTCCTCATGGTCACTAAGGCAGAAGACCATAAATCAGTGAAATAGGAAAGAATATCACCAGCTAACCTCGAGCCTCGAAAGCCGTACTGGTGATGTGAAAGAGCGAAACGAGATTCCAGATGATCCAGGAAATGAGAATTGAGAACGTTTTCACGAATAAATTCAAAGATTTTAGACAGAATACAAGTTAGAGCTATAGGACGATAGTTAGAAGGATCAGAGCAGCTACTCCTCCTAGGGATCGGTTGAAATTATGCGCGCGTCCAGCATTGAGGGAAAGTTTTAGTATTAAGGCATAGAGAGTAGAGCAGAGCAAAGATAAACGCCAGCTCAGAAGCACACTACCTCAAAACATGGGGAGAAATGCTGTCTCGGCCACTAGCATTTCTGATGTTCATGGATTTCAGGTCCACATGCATCTGATCTGTGTTATCACAGCCAGAGTCATGGAACACCTGAGAGGAGGAGTAGAAGGAAGGATACTAGAATCTTCCAGGGTGGAATTAGATGGAAAAAGGAGGCCGAAGAGATTCACCAAGTGGTTTCCAATCCTTTTTGCCATGCCACACCTAAGTATCTTTAAACCATGATGCCCCCCCCTCTGTAACATATAATTCTTATTATTCAGAAAGTGAAATCCTATTCACCAAGCCTTAAAGGACATTAACTTGTTCTTAACAAGCTACATGTCAGCCATGAAAGAAAAATATAAAAGAACTAAAATACAGTTGAAGTACTGAGGACGAAACCAATAAGAAATTGTTAAAAAATCAATAATAATATGAAATGATAGGAAAAAACAAGAAACACAATAATACATGGAGATTGAAAATGGGCATGTCAAAGGTAGCTAGAGCACATGATAAAGATTTAGCATAGTGGCTAAGTCTGAGGTTAGAGAGTTGGATAGAGAAAGAATGAGACTGTGTAGAAAGGTGTGCCACCCGAGCCCTTCTCAATTGAGGGGGTAACCGACTGGAGAGTTTAGAAGAGCAGTTTCCATTGTAATACCAATAGAATAAAGAGAGTGATGCAACAATTCATTGGATTGTGAGAGACTGAAGAGAGTTAGCGATAGCAAGAGTTGATAAAACGGAAAGTCCTAGACTCCACCTTTTCCGAGAGAGTTGTGTGAGGGGAACAACCCAGATGTGTGAAGCCTGCTCCATACAGCGGCAAACGAACCCCTATAAAGAGCAAGCAACAGGGATGGGCTGAAGAAATTCTGAAGGCTCCTCATCACACCCAACCTCTTAGAAGGTTATTTAGGAAGTATGTGATCTTTCCAATTAAGATCATGAGAAAAAGAAACACTTAAAATATTAAGGTTAGACGAAGGTTTGAGTTGTTTGTTTTCGAAGATGTTATAGTTGTGTGTAAGATTGTCTAGTAGAAAGATGAAGAACAGAGTTTTTGAAGCATTGAAATCAACCACGTATAGTGCGAAGGTCTTTAATGAAAAGTTGAAAGAGAGTTGCGGATAAGACAGGACGCTAAGGAGTACCATTATTTATAGATTTAATGGATGAACAGTGGCCGTCTACAATATCTGCTACAGAACGATCGGAAAGGATATTAGAGAGAAGCAAGTTTAGAAAGCAAAGCTTTGTGCCAGATTCAATCGAATACTTTCTATATGTCTAACTCCACAGCAAAGGATTCACCAAAATGCCGAAGGACAGAGAACCAAGAATCGAAAAGAAGAGAAAGAGGACCATCAGTGGAGCTTTTCTTGCGAAAACCATACTGGCGATAAGAGATAAGATTGGAAGAATTGAGATGTTTCAATAAGTTAAGGATAGATTCGAAAACCTCAGAAAGAACAAAGTTAAAGAGATACGACGATAATTTGAGGGTTGATAGTTGAGAGTTAGATGGAGTACACGAGATATTTGAGGCAGATACGGAAGGGTTTCCAAAGCAGATTGCAAGCTCGAAAGCACAAGTTTTGAGAATCACGGAAGGAATATCATCAGGAGCGTACGCTTTCTTAGTGTCAAACTCAGAGAGAGTATAATTAACATCTTTAGAATAAATTACAATATTAGGCATAAATGAGGTAAAGGGAATGGAGAAGTAGGAATACTCCGGAATCATCTAAAGTAGATTTAGATGTAAAGGTTTCAACGAAGAATTCATCTTTAGCAGAAGGCATAACGGACAATTGTGCCATTAGAAGATACTAGAGGAGAGAAAGAGAAAGAAACAAAGTTAAAGTTGACATTCTTCGCAAAATGACCACAGTGATGAAGAGGAACCAGAAAGATTATTGCATTTTCTACGGAGAAAGGAGTATATCTATATATATATATATATATATATATATATATATAGCACATATATATATATATATATATATATATATATATATATAAAGAAATATATATATATATATATACATATATATACATATATATATATATATATATATATATATATATATTTCTGAGCAACTTATCTCTAAAACCTTATCTTGACAATCTATTAGATCAACGCAATTTGGAACAACTTATTCAGTCCCCGCAGAAATTTTCTTAGATTTTTTGAAAAAGAATTAATGTTGACTTCTGGAGTGAAATCTTATTTGCGTGAGTTTTTGGAGTTTGAAGACGACGGTAATTCCTGAAGGCTCCCTCCCTCTTCCTGAAGGCTCCCTCCCTCTTCCTGAAGGCTCCCTCCCTCTTCCTGAAGGCTCCCTCCCTCTTCCTGAAGGCTCCCTCCCTCTTCCTGAAGGCTCCCTCCCTCTTCCTGAAGGCTCCCTCCCTCTTCCTGAAGGCTCCCTCCCTCTTCCTGAAGGCTCCCTCCCTCTTCCTGAAGGCTCCCTCCCTCTTCCTGAAGGCTCCCTCCCTCTTCCTGAAGGCTCCCTCCCTCTTCCTGAAGGCTCCCTCCCTCTTCCTGAAGGCTCCCTCCCTCTTCCTGAAGGCTCCCTCCCTCTTCCTGAAGGCTCCCTCCCTCTTCCTGAAGGCTCCCTCCCTCTTCCTGAAGGCTCCCTCCCTCTTCCTGAAGGCTCCCTCCCTCTTCCTGAAGGCTCCCTCCCTCTTCCTGAAGGCTCCCTCCCTCTTCCTGAAGGCTCCCTCCCTCTTCCTGAAGGCTCCCTCCCTCTTCCTGAAGGCTCCCTCCCTCTTCCTGAAGGCTCCCTCCCTCTTCCTGAAGGCTCCCTCCCTCTTCCTGAAGGCTCCCTCCCTCTTCCTGAAGGCTCCCTCCCTCTTCCTGAAGGCTCCCTCCCTCTTCCTGAAGGCTCCCTCCCTCTTCCTGAAGGCTCCCTCCCTCTTCCTGAAGGCTCCCTCCCTCTTCCTGAAGGCTCCCTCCCTCTTCCTGAAGGCTCCCTCCCTCTTCCTGAAGGCTCCCTCCCTCTTCCTGAAGGCTCCCTCCCTCTTCCTGAAGGCTCCCTCCCTCTTCCTGAAGGCTCCCTCCCTCTTCCTGAAGCTTCCCTCCCTCTTCCTGAAGGCTCCCTCCCTCTGACGAATGTCACGAGACCAAGCAGAGTTAAACCAAGATTTGTTAGTTTTAGTTGAAAGGAAATAATATGGAATGAACGCCTCCATACCAGAGAGAATGATCTCTGGTATGCGTTCTTCATACTCCGAGACATTCATCCCAAACGAAACAGTAGTTATTCCATGGGATGTCAAAAACGTTCGCCCGCAAGTCAATTCAGTTTGCAGCACCGAAGAGAAAAAAACATTTCCTAGCCATATGCGGAGCTCTTTTCCTCCGAAGATTATAGATAAACCGATGTGCAGATAAGGTGATAGGGAGGAACCTAGAGGAAGAAAAAGAGTTTTTAGAATAAGAAGAAGATTAGAAATTAGGTAAGTGTTTAGAATATTGCCCATTCCGCATTTACCAGACACGAGTAGGGAGCTGCACGATACACTTACTTATCGAGATAGGGCTTGCTGTCAGAATCCTCTGCAGAAACTAATAAAGAAATTAGACGTGCATTAGAACATGCAAGCCTCTGATTCCACTTTTTTTGTTATTTAAAATCAGGTATACTTTCCTTCGCCTGGGCGGCGGATAATCAGGTAGTACGTCGGCGCACATTTTCTACTTAGATAATATTTGCAAAGGCGTTAGTTTTGGATTTGTCTTTGGAACAAATTTAAAAAAAAATGTTTAATTCTTAAACCCTTTGAGGGCATATGGCGTTGATCAGTGGTAAGATGCATCTTGTCCGACTATAAAAGCCCTGAAAATTTGATGCTGATCGAATGAGTAGAAAAAAATATATAATTTTCCAATTTTCCAATTTTAAATGAAAAAGCGAAATATTGGGATATTTTTTTTATACTTGTCCGATCAACATCAAATTTTCAGAGCTTATATAATCGGGCAAGATGCGCATCTTATTTACTTTCAAGATAATTCTTTTGTATACTCAATAAATTTTTTAAAATTTTAAAATATTTTTTGGAAATTTGTTCAAAAGAAAATCCAAACTATTGCATACAAAGAAATTATTCATAAAAAGTCAGCTCTCCCGACTTTACATATGCCTGAAAATTTCATGCACTTCACCCGAACAGGAAAAAAATTATCGCAATTTTTCATTTCAAAATAAAAAAGTGGGTTTGGAAATTGGACAATGGGCTGGAGCACCAAACTCCAAAAATTGAAAATCCCTCTTTGACTCATTAGAAGAAATGGACTGTCTATGCATATTTCTGCTTGAAGTCATTTCCTGAAAATAATTCTGGAAGTTGATAATGAAAATGTCATATAAACATGGGTTTTGTGGTTTGAAATTAGCATCGATCACAGTCACATAAAAACACCCGAAAACAACGATTTTAGAAAGGCCAAAAAGCTACAGTTTGTTCGTAGAATACAAATTCATATTGAATATCTGAAGCTGAATTTTATGTTCGTTTTTTTAGGGGGTGAAAATTGGGTCCCTAGCCCGAGCCTAATATTGGACCCTGTCCTTCTAGTAAGCATTTAATTTTTAAATTATAATACAAAGAATAAGTAATCACATGATGAGGAACTACTCTCTCTCTCTCTCTCCTCTCTCTCCTCTTCTCCTTCTCTCTCTCTCCTCTCTCTCTCTTCCTCTCTCTCTCTATCTGTCCACATCACATTCATTCATCTTACCATCTATCTTCTTCGGGGGATTTTGAGAGTTAGACACATTGGCCTCTTATAGAAGTTAAAAGGTCACAAAATCCACAATTTTTGTTATGAGATTCCTTTTTGCAGCAATGAACTATATATATATATATATAGATATATATATAGTAGTATATATATATATATATATATATATATATATATATATATATAGTATATATATATATATATATATATAGTAATATAGTATATATATATATATATATATACGAATATGCAATATTGTCACGGGTGTGGTATTTAATAAAAAGGTGCCAAAGTTTCTAAAGCCTATATAGGTGCGGAGAGACCTTCAACTTGATATTTTGCGCCAAACTCTGCTCATTATGGTCACCTAAAATATTTGTTTTAGAAATTTAAAATACTGAAATTGTTATAAAGTTATGCTTTTATAAACTGAAAAGAGTAAACTATTTATTTATCTTTCCTATATTTATTGTAAATATCTGAACTAAAATGATTTGCACTGATTCTTCTCCAGCAAACAAATTTAAATATTAATTTCATTAAGTTTTTGTTCTCAAAATGGAAAAATAAACATTCAGTATTATAATAAATTGAACTAAAACATTACAGTATAATGATATTGCAGTAGAATATTTTAATTAAAACTTTTTATATTTTAAGATATCCTACCTATATCTTCACCGCAATTACTATTCTCATTATTTCCATCAATTCTGCAATGAAAAACGTTGAAGCGTTTCACGATAACAAGAAAACGAGTAAACATTCCACCTTGATAACTGAACGCTAAC
>JABUQX010100937.1:37500-39664 GCA_015478945.1 Trachelipus rathkii | reverse complement strand
CAAAAGAATAAATTAAGTAAAATAATAAATTATTAAAAAAGTATTCTCCAATTATAAAAAAAACTAGCAAATCCCTGCTTCTCTCTTTGAAGTTTATATTCCTAAAAGAAGAAAAAAACTTACAAAACATTCGAAGGAAAACTAATGAAGTTTGTGATTCAAGGGGGCAACAGAGCAAACACAAAAGAAGAAAACAACTTTCAACGAGCTAACTTCAGTGTTTCTTCTTGTTGCTTCCGTAAATCAAGAATTCTGGTAATATATATAATTATATATACATATACTATATATATATATGAATTATATATATCTAAGTATATATATTAATATATATTAATATATATATATAATATATATATATATATATACATCATATTTATAATTATATCAGGGCGTATATATAGGGTAGGCCGAGTAGGTAGCTCCTACATGATATTTTAGGTTTTAAATTAATGCAAATTAAATTGTAAAACTATACTAAATTATTAAAATTTTAATAAAAGTTAAGAAGAAGCTATTTTTCATCATAAATTAAAAGAAAAACAACCACAATAATAATAGCCATAATAATAATAATTGAATCCATTTAGAAATTCTCGCTCCTACTCTGATCTTAGGAGTAAAATCTTAACCACCAGCGGACGAATGGACGTCATTGTTTACATCAACTTATAAGGGAGCCGGCTAGTCTGTCCTACCTATAATAATCGCATAAAATAATCGATAATATATATGAAACTTATTCGTTCTCTTCCCGTAAATATTTACGAAATGTGTGGCTTGGTGCAGTTTGTTGGAAATTTTTGTATAAAATGTGTCTGATTGTTCTGATATTGAATATTAATTTTATATAACTTTATTTAAGTGTTATTTAGCATTATATACATATAATAAAATTAAGTGAAATAATGCATAATGGAGTTAGTGTAGAAGATTTTATATAAAGAAAAAACGCTTTAAAAACCTATCTATAAAACGACAGCTCTATTTTAAAAAAATGATAGGCCTAAGAAATTACTCAATTGGAATGTGATTTAAAATTAAGTATTTGGTAAATATAATGTAAACAAGCTTTTCATACAAATAAATAGGTACGTATTATAATTATTAAAATATGTTTTCGTTTTTCGTAGCTATATATATATATATATATATATGTATATAAAGATTTATACATTTATTATATATGTAATATATAAATATAGTTTATTTAAATATATTTTTACTTTATATATATTATATTATATATATATATATATATAAACTCTGCCTACCCAAGTGTATTCTTCAAGCGTTAACGCCATCTGATATATATATATAATATATATATTATATATATATAACTATATTATTATATACTTATATATATATATTATATATATTAAGACTATATATATTTATACCTAATATATATATATATATAAGGTTACTTAACGGCCAACCACGATACGGGAGCCTTGGAATCAAAAAAAAAACTTCAACATTATATCTCTCTATTAAAAATCAAAAGATAAATAAAGATGAAATTTAAATTTTTTTCTAACCTAACCTAACCTAACCTAACCTAACCTAACCTAACCTAACCTAACTTAACCTAACCTAACCTAACCTAACCTAACCTAACCTAACCTAATTTCGCCCCTAGAACAAGGTAACAACCAACAACAACACAACAACAACACCTAAGAAAAGAAACATCTATTTATGTATCATAGATGCACTGTGAATTTTTTTTTGATCCAACCTCCCGTTCTGTGTGGGCGTTATATATATTTGTATATATATATATATATATAAAACATTATATAAATAGATATAAATTATATAAATAATCTTAAAATATAAATACGTAAGATTTGTATATATAATTATATCTAATATACATATCTAAAATATATACATAATTATTTATGTTTTATATTCAAAAATATATATATATATATATATATATATATATATATATATATATGTATATATATTTAAAATATATATATATATATTATATATATATATATAGTATTATATTATATAATATTATATATATATATATATATGGCTCAGTGGGTTAAGGGGAGATTTTATGGGTCGCCTTCAAAACGCGGATTCCCTCTCAGTTATGGGTTCGTATCCTCTTTTGGCTGCGTGAACGGACACAAAAAATTGT
>JABUQX010100937.1:27500-32500 GCA_015478945.1 Trachelipus rathkii | reverse complement strand
TTAGAAGGTTTTTTTTTTAACGAATAAGCATAAAGATTAAGGGGAAAATAAACTGAGTTTTAAATCTCAATAGCCGAACACCAACTTAAATACCTTACTTATACTACTTATTACTTAAACAACTAACTACCCGGAGTTGAATGATATGAAATACTATATACACCATCACTCAAACCATTCATACTAACTTGCTCTCCATTGGAAATTTTTTGCTTTTTTCTCCACAACAATTCTTAGCCGGTCGATCATACTGAATTGTCAATCATATTTCTCCTCCTTTCTATAGACCTATATATATATATATATTATAATATTATATATATATATATAATAAATATATATAGTTAATTATATATCATTAATATTATATTATATATATATATATATATGGGTATGAAAGAAAATGAGGTGGGGGTGGCAGGGAATGTGTTAGAATGGTGGAGAATGGAGTAGAGTGGATGGTGCCTACCTATTATATGCGGATGAATTTGGTTCTGTGTGGCGAATCTGTAGAGAGTTTGAGAGGATTGATAGAGAGATTGGCAGGGTGTGTGAAAGGGGGGTGAAAGTAAACGTGATAAGAGTAAGGCTATGGTTATGAGTTGAGGACACTCCTCAGTGTGAGTTATGTTAGATGGTCAGCAGCTAGAACAAGTGTCTGAGGGTTTTAACATATTTAGGGTTATATGTTGGATTGAGAACGGAACGACTATGCAGAGTTAGTAGGAAAGTTGTGACAATGGGAAGAAGGTGGCTAGCGTTGGCAATTAAATCTGTTGGTGAATGCAAAGTGGACTAAGTCTTGAGTGTGCTAGGGTTCTTCATGAGGGTGGTATGTGTTTACCTGTGTTATTGTATGGTATGTGAGACCTATGGTCTTGGAATAGAAGTATAGAATCTTAAAGTTTCAATGTGTTCAGCATGACAACTTTAGGGTGTGTAGGGTTGAGAAGGAATTGAAAAGAGAGAGGAATGAAGTCACTTCAGAGAAGCTGATTGTGGTGCTGGAAAAGAAGGGGTAAAATGAGAAATAAATGTAAAGTATGTGAGATTGTTGGTCATGCTGGCAAAGGATGAATGATAGTAGGATTGGTTAAGCGATGCGTATATGTGGTGGAGTGTGCTTGGGAACCACCGCTGGGAGACCGCAATGAGGAAAGTGGATTGAGTCGGCGTGAAGAATGTCTGAAGGAGAGAAAATCTGGTGAGTTTGGCAGAGGCGAGAATATAAGGTGCTATGAACTAGCCGAGAGAATGGCGGAGTTTGTGATTGTGGCATGGTGCGCGCCCACCTGGCCAGGGTCTGCTATGAGCCGCTTACATTGACGAGCTTTAAACCATGTAGTTGAGGGTCCGTCGCCGCCTGCGGCATTGGTCCCAGAATCGCTCTTAGGTGGCATTTTCTGTCTTGTGACGAGCTCTCACTAATTAATGTACAGAGGCGGCGGTAAGGCTGGTGCTTTCTTTTCGACGTTTGCATGTTCTCCTACTCCTTTTCTTTTCCGATGCTTGTTAGGCACCTTCCCCCCATCTTGGGGCAAAGAGGAAGGTAAGAAGAAAGAAGAAAGAAGGAAAGAAATATATATTATATTATATATAATATATATATTATATATATATATATACTATTTATATATATATATATATATATATATAAGTATATATAAATATATATATATATATATATACTATATATATATATATATATATATACTATTAATATATATAGATAACTATATATACCTACCTATATCTATATACTATATGATATATTGTGATGGGACGTGATTGAATGAAATATTTGGACACCGATGACAAAGACGGATTATTGAAATTTTGACGATGACGATCCCGATAGACGATTGGACGATTGATTCATTGGAAAATGCTGTGTATTAAAAAATTACTCTCTCTCTCTCCTCTCTCTCTCGTCCTATATATATATATCTTATACAATCTTATACATATATATATATATTCAATATATATATATAATATATAATATATTATATAAATAATAGAGTATATATATATATATTATACTTATATATAATACTATATATATTATATATATATACTTATTGAATACTATATATATATATATGGCCAGCCTCTAGGAGAGCCACAATCCATATCTCAAAAACTTACAATAGCTATTTAGGGAAAAGGATTACATTGTTGGAATCCTGCTCAAACAGTTTAATGCAAGAACTAAAAAAAAAAATAAAAAAAAAAATAATATAAAAAAATCTCCAAAAACTACAATAGCTACAACGAAAGGAAGTACATTTTTGGAATCCTTGTAAATTTTTTTGGCTAGAAAATGTTAAATAAAAACAATAAATATAAAATTAAAGATTCGCTATTTTTTTTAGGCAGCAGGGGAGCAGAGTTAATATAATATATATATATCATATATATATATATATATACATTATATCTATCTATGTTTAGTAGTATATATATATATAGATAGTTATATATATATATATACTTACATATGTATAGACATAGTATATTATTTGTAAAGGTATTAAGGTATTACACGGCAATGTGGCTCGGGCCACCTGAGAACCACAGGGGGGGGCGTTTTCCATACCCCGCGTAGGGGAGGGGCGGAGAACCCCCGCGACACCCAAATACCACAAAGAAGCGGGGGTTCCGGAGACCCTCCGGAGGGTGGGAAATAGTCCTACCCCGAGTTCCCCGAAGGCCGGCAGAGCGACCCGACTCCTTCCAATTCGGATGCGGTATAACCCTTGGCGGTATTCTTTAGTTAAAAAAAACATAAACAACAATACTAGAAAGTCTATTTATTTGAACGAGTAACGTATAAAAGTCTTAAATAGGCTTTTCTCCTCATATTACTATATCCTTAATCTTATATCCATACAATTTTTTCTGTCTACTTTTCTACACCAATTTTCCGAATATGACAACATTCCGTATTATTAACCAGCGCGATATCCAAAAGATTGTTATTCCTTCGCGTTGTCGAGCTTTATTGTATGTTTTTGCTGAATTGATATGATCTTTTATCATATTTTCTTTTAGATTCTATTCATTTCATTACATATTCCGTACGCCACTAAAATGTTACCAGAATTCCCCCTATAGCGCTAGCCACATACTTCCGATATCTAAGTTCCAATTTCCCGGTAGCTGTCTGCAGTTTTGAGATATGGATTGTGCTCTTCTAGAGGCTGACCATAATATAATATTCTATATTATTTCTATATATTTACCTTCTATATTTTATACGAATATGTTTATATTGATTAAGATCTTACGCCAAACTAATATATATATGTTTGTTACTATACTTACTATATATATATATATTATATATTTAAGGCTTGTAGACAGGGGGGTCAGGGGGTTCAAACCCCCCGAATTATTTATGCGCATCAAAAATTCTTAAATTTCCATTACAGTCTCCTTGAATAATAATAAAAATAATAATAATAATAATAATTAATATATGAAAAATCATCATCATAATAATAATTAATAATAATAATAAAAATAATAATAATAAATATAATAATAAATAAATATTAATAATAATAATAATAATAACGCCTCGGGCGTAGGAGTGCCTGACTCGCGACTCTCACTGCCGGACCCAGAGACGCTGGTTCAAATTTCCTCCGCCGCGTAAGCAGTTGGACGTTTTATCTTCCGTCTTCAGGAAAGAATTGAAAAATAGTTCAATCCACGATGGCGTGAGATGTGTCGAGCGACATATTTGGAGCCATCCCTTTAAAACAGTTACGACCCCGCCTTCATATCCTAACCAAATCAACAAAATCAGTTATACCCTGCTCATTCAATTTACCTATTTAGAAACCCCCCAAAAAAACAATTACACTCCCTTTTTAGACACCCTCATACACACCAATCTTGTCCCAGTCATCTACACTTTAGACGTATACCAGGAAAACCAGCGCTCTCAACGCTCATGCTACACTTCACTGGGTTTTCTGTAGCTCACTCAAACAAACCAAAATAGCTACGGCCTTTCCTTCTTTATTACTTAAGGAGGCCCCTAAAAATCCTGTTCACCCCCCCTTTTGAACAATGAAACTCATCAGTAATCTTCCTTCGTGCCCACCACGTTCACTCCAATTCTTCATTACCCTAATTTGCCTAACACATCTTCCATTTGGTCTTAACTTCGGCTCTACAATAATCAATAGACATTTACAACTTCAATTTTTTACCGAAATAACATCCCCCCCACCAATCATCCAAACCCGCTCACTACCAAACTTTTCTCATCCTCCCATTTCCCCGACACCTTTATCCTCCTCAAAAGCCACAACAGATAAATAAAAAAAACCACTCCCTCTGACATATCTACTTCTATTGCCGTAGCCCTGTGCCACATTAACCCGGTCGGTCGTCTCAGCTCCTCAAGTAAACAAATCCTGCACCCCCCCCCAAACCTTACCTCATTCTGAACAATGTGTTACAGGGACTACCACCTGTAGTAAATCTGCGACTCTAGGTTCTATATAGGACGACAAACACACCCCACAGCCAGTCTTACATGGACGAAAAGCACCAACACATTAGGGACCTTCCGTTATCGACAATCACTAAAACTCCCCCGTCACTCCTAAACCAGGCATGGCACGCTCTACAAAAAGAAACTCACCATGTTGAACATCCACAAATATCAGCAATAGCACATATCAATAATCATAACTACAGCAAAATAGCAGAATCTTATTGTATAAAGAACATTCCAAACTTCAACCGCCTTCCCGGTGATACAATTATTGACCCCATTTTGAGCGCAGCACTGAATAAATACCTCATCGTTCTTCCATTCCTTAATAACCAACTAGAAAAATAATCATCTTCAGGATTTTCGGAAAAGGTTTGACTCCTTTACCACCATCGTATCTTCTTGATAAGGTTCCCTTTCCTTCGGGAACGAAATTAAACATTTTATTTGTTCATTTATATTTGTTTTTGTGATTTTTTCATAATTG
>JABUQX010100937.1:0-25000 GCA_015478945.1 Trachelipus rathkii | reverse complement strand
TCAAGGAACTACTATCAGTGCAGTGGAGGAACAAGCAGAAGAGAAAACTATAAGTCATCTACTAGATCTGCAAGTGGACGAAGAAAAAGAAGAGATAACCCCCAACACTCCTACCCACTACAGAATTGGCCTCTTCCTCTACAACAGAATTGGTGAACCCAGCAGTTCGAAGTTTGAAGACTCAAGAAGAAGAGCACCTCTCACGAAGATGTCTTTAGAACACCAGCAGCCTTTAGCACATGGGTGGGAAAACAACTTAGTGCGCGGACGAAAATTTCCAGAGAAATAGGTTCGAAAGCAGATCGTTTATATATATATATATATATATATATTATATAATTTGTCATATAATATATATATAATATATATATATATTATATATATAATATTATATATATATATATATATATATATATAATATATATATATTATATATATAATAATATATAACTTATATATATATATATAATATATATAATATATATATATTATATATATATATAGTATATAATATATATATATATATAATATATAAATTTGCTTGAACGCAAGGAAAATTAAGCGGAGAAAGAAATTAATAAGTAATAATAATAATAATTAATAGATAATAATCAATAATAATAAATAATAACATATAATAATAATAATAATAATAATAATAATAATAATAATAATAATAATAATTTTTCATTCATTCATAATGCTTTATTTAGAAAATAAATAATTTACAATATTAGGTTTTACCTATATTAGATATTTAGTTGCTACTATTCATAGCAAGCGCTAATCGATATTTATTTCTGAAAGGTGGGCTACTCAATTGCAAACAAACAATGTTAGCTGTCCTTTGAGCCCAAAAAATAATACAAGTATAATTAAATTTAAATAACTGGGTTTCAGGACTTGAGCTGCTTAATGTAATCCCAAACCAATTTTAATATAATTAGAATATATAATATTAGCAAGATAACAATTAATATAATAATAATATTAATAATTATATTTATAAATAATAAATAGGGACAAGTTTAACAATGAAGAAAATAATAATCATATATAAATTGTATAATATAATAATTATAATAATAATATATCTAATAATAATAATATTACACTCTGTATAATAATGAATAATAATATAATAATAATATATAATAATAACTTAATATAATTGCTCAGTAATTATTGATATAGAATATTATTAATTTTAGATGTGTAACAATTTAATACAATGACATGTTTCTGAAAGGGGCTACTAATTGCAAACAATGCTAGTTTCCTTGAGCCCCAATATATTCTAAAACGTTATAACTTATAATTCTTCAAATTTTGAATTATAATTTGAATACTTAAAAATAAATAAATATTTATAGATATGATGAGGAATGTTTTCAAAAGGAAATAATATAACAATAGATAGTAAATAATTTTACCAATCAAACGATAGCACTCTGAAAATAATGATTAATCAATTACTTCGGACCACAAGACTCTACAACATTTCGTGTAGAAGCCACGACAAACCTTCCCTCACATTAATAATAATCGAGATGAATAATAATAATAATATAATAATAATAAATTATATAACTTTGTAAAATAATATTAATAATAATAATTAATAATAAAATAATAATAAATTAATAAAGTAAAAATAATATAATAAAATAATAATATATAAATAATAATTTAATATCTCAATAATAATAATAATTATATATAATATAATACATAATTAATAATACATAATAATAATTAATAATGAATAATATATATAATAATAATTAATAATCATACTCGATTGCTTACCACTGAGCTTATCCCCAAACCATATAGTATTATATATATATCCGATATATATATATATATACTATTATATAATATATATATCGATATAATATATATATTATATATATATATTATATATATTATATATATATATATATATATATATGTGTATATATTATATATTATATATATTATATATATATTAGGACATGTTGGGATACCTGGTGATGGTCGCCTTGAAGGGAACTCGATTGCTTGAAAACTGTTCTTGAACCCAACTTTTTTGGGTTTGGCGGATAGGCTCAGTGCGTATAACAGGCATCTGAGTCAGTCGCACAGCGCGGTGGTTCAATTACCCGGAGAAGGTTTTAATTCTTTACCTTCCCACTATATGTTCTTTGTTTAGAGATCTAAATAATAAAATTGGCGATTACTGCAATATTTAAACACGCCAACAAATATTATTAAATAACGAGGATAGGACGGCTTGGTACACCTGGTGATTGTCGCTATAGGGAGTTCGATTTCTTTTAAAATCGTTCTTAACCCAATCTTTTTCACCTCGAGTCCGACTTGGGGATAGCTCAGTGGTAAAAGCATCGAGTATATTGTTCCTCAGTCGCAACACGCGGTGGTTCAATTCCGGAGAAGGACTAATTCCTTTACCTTCCCACTTTATATTCTTTGTTTAAGATCTAAATATAAATTTGCGATTATTGCAAGTTATATATAATATATATTATATATACCGGGTCTGACGGACGTCGCCTGGTATATATATTCTATAGATATATTAATAGTATATATATATATTATAATATATATAATATATATTATATATTATATATATATAATATATATATATATATAGTATATATATATAATATAATATATAATACTATATATATATAATATTATATATATATATATATATAATAGCATATATATATATATAATATATATTTCAAAATCAATTTAAAACGCCATAATGTTTGGGTATCGCGTAAAAGGTATTGGCAAAAAATTTTACCGATGTCGATACGATTCTACTACTCACAAAATTGGTCATACCGATTCACGATACTTCCAAAGATCGACCGATACACCGATACCGATGCCATAGTATCGGTGCATCACTAATATATATATATAATATATATATAATATATATATATATATATATATACCTATATATATATATATATATATTAATATACTATATCATTATATATATATATTAATATATGATATTATATATATTTATATATATATATATATAATATATATATATTATATACTGGTCGGACTTGCGGTCGTACTGGTATGATTACTGCTTCCATGGAAGGGGTCCTTCGGAATATGCAGAACGCATAACCGAGGTGATTCTCTGTGGCATGGAGGCGTAGATTCTATATTCTTTCCCTTCAACTAAAACTAACGGACCTTGGTTTAGCTCTGCTTTCTCTCGTCCTATACGTCACAGGAACTACCTTCAGGTATTTCCGCCGTCTTATTTTAGAAACTCTTTCAATTTGTATTTGATCGCGGAATCGTGCAAAATCTATTCTTCGTAAAACTAACAACTATTTTCTCCATAGAAAAGGCAATGATCTTTCTGGTCCCTGTTTCTCGCTCAATTTCTGGCATTTCCTCTTCTAGTGTCTTTCGAAGGTACAACTGACGTTTTATCTTCTACTAAAGGTGAACATTTTGCTCAAACCTTTGGTTCTAACTCCACTCTGGACGATTCCGGAGCTATTCCTATTTCTCCATTCCCTCTAACACGTTCATGTATAACATCATAATTTCTTCAAAATATATTTTTTCCGCTCTCTCTGAACTTAACACTAAGAAAGCGTATGGTCCTGACTATGTTCCTCTTGTGGTTTTAAAAACTGATGCTATTTAATTTGCTCCCTGCTTTGGCAAACTGTCTTTCCTTTTCGGCCTTTACTTCTTGCTGGAGACATTTGATCATCAATTTGCTGCCGGAAAAAGGGGCAACCCCATCACAATTCCCTCCTAGCTAATCGTTCTTACGATTTAACTTTTATTTCCAAAATGTTATCTATCCATTACAGGAAGATTTGGAAACATCTCAATCTAATCTTTGACCACCAGTATGACTTTCGTAAAAACGCTCCATTGGTGACCTTTCTCTTCTCTCCGATTCTTGGTCCTTTGTTCTTCAGCATTTCTGTGAATCTTTTGCTGTAGGCGCTACGACATACCGAAGCATTCCTTCTTCGGTGTCTATCTTCTCTCCGTGTCCTCTCTTCTGATGTTCCTTTCCAGACTTTCTACCAAAATCTTCTTCGAAAAACCCACAGCTCGAAACTTTGTCTTTCCTTAATATTCAAGTGATTCTTTTTTCATTTTCTTATGAAAGATAAACTGTTTCTCTATCTAAACAAGCTTCTGAGAGGTTCACCATTCTGAGGAGATTTCAGAGTTTTTTCACACGCATCCCATTTGCTTTCTCTTTAAAAAGGAGTGTTTCGACCCTGTATCAAGTGCTCGATAAATAACTTAAAGGTTTCCACTCACCCAGCTCTCATTTAAAAGTGGAGTCTAGGGTTTCGTCTTTTTCAACTCTTGCCTCACTTAACTCGCCTCCAGTTTCTTTCTATTCTTCGATTTGTTATCTCACTCTCTTAAATAATCGCTCTTAAACTACATGAAGCAAATAAGTGAGAGGAGAGAGAAGAGAAAACGTTATTATTTTATTTAGATTTTATGGATTTGCAATAGACATTATGATAGATTAATAGGGAAGCTTGTGGCCCTTCTTTTGTTCGGCTTGAGGGGACGACTTTCTGTGATGCTCGAAAAAAGCCCTCGAACAAGGAATTATTTTTGTGGTTCGTCCCTGATCGAATTCTGTTAAAACCTTTTTATCAGAGGCAATTCTCTTTTCTTGTTTTTTTTTTTACAATGGGAGCATTCAATCTTTAAGAGCGTTCACATGGCTTCTTAGAGAATCACTGCAGTATTCTGTCACGTCGTGGATCCCAAACAATTCAAAGAACGTCTTTGTTTTATTAGTAACGAAATGGCTCAGGTCTTTTCCTTCAAACACTAGGTTTTTACCCTCTAATCGTTTCATTTCCTTTTTCTTTGCAGGTTTGGTTTCTAGATTTATAGTCATATTTTCCTTAACAGCCTGAGTAATACGTTCGTCCAAAAAAGCCAATCCTACGTTTGTTTCTGACAGATACCAAAGGTGTCTCTTAGCAACTGTGAGAGCACTTTTTTTTGCGTCTATATCTGGGTAAGTGCTCAAAAGCTGTAGCATATCCAAATCATTCTTTGGAGCCCATCGACTTACAATTGCCTCGTGCCAAAAGTGAACATATATGAGGCTGACAAAATGTGCAACACGTTGCATTCTTTTCAATTCACGTTGAGGAATATTCAACTGTTTAGTGAAGAGGACAATTTTAAGTGCATATATTGCCTTTGCCATCCACCTTGCCTGATGCAGAGCCCCTGGGATCCTGAAACTGAAGTCGTTATTAGACCAACCACCTAGGTACAGGAGTGAGAGTTGTAATAACTCTTTGTAGTCTTCTCTTAGATGACTTTCGTCTTTTAGGACAGTTTGGATGTAGTTAACCATGCTCACTCATTGTTCTTCTAGAAACCCTTGAACGAGACTTTCTTCATCCAGCATTGTCGTATATGACTTCCTATCAAGTGAAGCCCACAGACGTTGTAAGTTCCGAAAAATGTGGATGTCAGGACCACTTGATGGTATGCCACAACACTCCTCAAACACTCCTTTCAATATTAGTTCATGGGTGGGATGCCGGCAAGCCAACCACAACAATGTTCGTCCGAATTCCCTTTCAATTCTGGTACATGCCCTTTAATCAGTCCTGTATTAGATGCTGTAATATCAAAAGATATACTGATTATATTGTCACGTAGCCCAAATCGATCCACTTCCCGAACAACTACCTCAGCCATCTGCTCACCAGTGCCTTTCAGAGCAACAGGTACGCCAAGAAAATGCTCAAAATCTTTGCCAGTCACTAGAACTGCAACTTTATCTTCAAAAGTTTTGACACTCCCATGGGCAACTGAGGGTAACAGTTTACTATCCCAATGCAAGACCAAATGAGATGGATTTTCAAAGACTGACTCTTCGATGTTTTTTTTTTGTCATTTTACTTCTATTAATCGCCAGACCTCGGTAAATGGTAGCTGGAAATACGGAAATTTTTTATACATCGTGGCCAAGGCTCTTTGCAGTTGGTATAAATGAAGTACTTGCTTGTCGAATAGAGAGCTGTTCTCGATCCCAAGTAGACGTGAGTGTCTGATCAAGAGGCTTTAATCTGGGACCTGCACGTAATTTTTTCTTTGCTGGAGGCGAAAACTTGGCCTCTTCACCACTAGATGGAGATGAGTCTTCCAGCATAACTGTCTTATTGATTTCAGAGATAGCTTTGTAATGTTTCATCTTATATGACTCCTTATTTTCTTCTTTTATGAACTTAGCTCTTCTTTTCGTGGCGAAAATCTTGTCTACTCCACCCATTGACGAACTCATACGATCTTCTCTTTGTGACCTAAGAAATTCTTATGCAATCTTCTTGAAATTTGGCATATATATCTTTTATATCAAAGAGACTCGGGGAGTAAGCAAAATCATATGAAAATCACATCTTTGGGAAAATGAAACACCCTAATATATATATATATATATATATATTATTATATATATATTACTATAATATATAGTATATATAATATAGTATATTATAATAAATACGTATATATTATATATAATATAGTATATATTTATATATAAAATATATATTTATTAAATAATATATATATATATATATATATATATATATAATATTATATATATATATATATATATATATATATATATATATATATTTATTACTACGTATATATATATATATAATATATATATATATATTATATATTGTTGGTGTTTCTTTTTCCTCGTGACCTTAATTGAAAGGATCACATAACTTTTCTTTCTAAACAAGTTTCTAAGATGTTGGGTGTTCTGAGGCGCCTTCAAAATTTCTTCGTCACCTCAGTTGCTTGCTCTTTATAAGGGTGTCGTTCTCTCCTATATGGAGTATGCTTCACAAATATGAGGTGGTTCGACTCGCGCAGTTTTCCTTAAAAAGGTGGAGTCTAAGGCTTTTTGTCTTATCAACTCTCCTCCTCTCACTAACTCTCTCCAGTCTATTTCTGTCAGCCGAATTGTTGCTTCACTCTCTTCATTCTATAACTATTACAAATGAAGCTGTTCTTCTGAACTCTCCGGTGCCACACCTCTTCCTTTGAGAATGGCCCATGAAACACCACTTGCTCTATAATACTCTTCTTTCTCTGTCCAAAACTCTCTCACCCTATACACTGTTATGGTCTATATATATATATATATATATATATATATATATATATTATATATATACTATATATATCATATAATACTATAGTATCTATATATATATATAGATTATATATATAGTTATATATTATATATATATATATATATATAATATACTATATATATATATATATATATTATTATCATATATATTATATATATATATATATATATTATATATAATTATATATATATAATATATCAATATAATATATTATATAATATTATACCTTATATAATATATATATATATTATATATATAAACTAATAATATATATATATATATATATTTATATCGATATATATATATAAGTATAACTGAATAGTATATTACTATTATACTTATTATATATATATATTATTATATCTATATAACTATATATATATATCTATATACTATAATATATATATATATAGTACGATAGTATATATATATTATATTATTACTATTATATATAATATATATATATATATAGTTACTATATTAATTATAGTATACTATATATGATATTATATATGCTCAACATTACACTTTAAACATCTTAATGTCTTTAAAACTTTGCACCATTCCTCCTTCCCTGAGCTGCAAGAAATATCTGCCATTCAGCAATGGAAGCTGTAACTACACGCAGCAAGAAAGCATTGCCCTTTGACAAAACTAACGGACAATGTGTAAAGTAGGAGGTTATTGGTGGAAGAATCCACGCTCTCTGCACAACTGACGAATACACGCCGTGTGCTGACTATGGCTCCTCCTTTGAATGGTTGAGCGATGCCGAATCACAGTTGAGAAAGGGTTGAGCGTCGAGCGGCAGAAAAGGAGAGTCTGAGAGGCAAGAGCTTCACTGTAAATTATGCAGTGTGTTGCTGTAATTACAGCCGTATTCCTCTTCTTGAACCAGACTCTAGATTACCTAACACTTGTGAGCCTGATCCATGCGCTGGGAGCTTCTCCGTCCCGCGCACACACCAACCAACTTTTCCCACGAGAGATTTTCCTCTTGAAGGAAGTTGGGAAACGAATGTGTTTCATGACGATTTTCAGCCATTGTAGTTTTTACATTGGCACTCAGGAGAGGAATTCCCTCTCAAGTGTCTCGATTTCCGAAACAAACCGAGCATAAACCAGGTTGTGAAAACTGTGCGACATCTGTTGTTTTGTCTCATTCAAGTTTTGTTGTTGCAGGAAGACAAGTGAGATTATTTTCAGTATTTTTCTTTAGTCCACTTGAAGGTCCTTGATATACGTGGGAAGAATGTTATTCATCGATGAGTGCTTAAACTGGTTTATGCTTTGTCCGATGGAGATATCTGATTATGCTTGCATATGACACAAGTTCATGATCAGAGGACAAGAGAGCGCGCCACTCCATATTCTACAAGATTTAGACCCGAGTGTGTCTAATTATCTCTCAGAAAAGTTGTGTAGGGGTTCTCTTTCTTACTGACTCTTCTATAGAATGGAGGATCTGGTACGGCGGCCGTCGGACGATCTTAGTGTGTTGAAAGATCAGAGTAAATGCCTGTTCCAATTGATCGCACTCGAATGACCGATCTGAGGCAGGTCTGTTTGATTATATTATTTTGAAATGATGACAATCTTTGCATGGCCAATTCCGAATGAACCTTGTTTTGCAGAATGCTCATATCAGATTGAACGGCTTTTAGTGCTCTCAAT
Organism: Trachelipus rathkii; assembly: GCA_015478945.1. Taxonomy (NCBI): domain Eukaryota; kingdom Metazoa; phylum Arthropoda; class Malacostraca; order Isopoda; family Trachelipodidae; genus Trachelipus; species Trachelipus rathkii. The sequence continues at coordinate 16,094 of JABUQX010100937.1, read as the reverse complement.
TTATGCAACAGGGTCTTCTTGCAGATTGACGCACGTGCTGGCAATTGAACCGTCAATGATCAACGGATGAGATAGTAGGGGGGGGATTCCGCATGCCGAAAGTGACCGCGACCTTTTGTTTGACGCTTTTTTAGACCGCTGACCTTTTTTGAGCTCGAATTTTTTACCTGAACCGTTGACCTTTTTGTTGGGCCTTCACCACTTTTTTGGCCTATGACCTTATTTATCGACAACCCTTTGGTTCTTCCATGGCGTTCATTTTTTGGCCACCGGTAATTTTTCGGCCAACCGCTATTTTTGGAACCTTAAATTTTTGGCAACGCCTAATCTTTTTCGGCAACCCTAATTCTGTTGGTTCAAAGCCCTAATTTATCTCGGCGAACCCTAAATTTTTTGCAATCCCTTGCGGAAGAGAAGGGGTTGCGCGCAAAACGGCTTGCGTAAGCAACCGTTACGTACGCTACTCCCACCCTAATTTTTTTCGACAGACTAATAATTTGTTAGCATGATCATATTTTTGTTCGCCGACCCTAGATTTTTTGGCCACCCGTTTAAGGATGGCTTAGCCCTATTTTTTGATGTCTTTACTTTTTTTGTTCCTTGACTCTTATTTTTGCGTTGCTTGCCCGATACCATGGGTCAATTTTTTGACCCTAACCCGGTGAATTTTTTTGTCCTTCTTAGGGACTATAGCCCTTTTTTGATGTTCTTAACCTTGTTGTTGACCCCACGATATTTCGGCCTTGACCTGGCCACGGATACCATGTGGGTCAAAATTTTGGACCATCGGTAATTTTTGATCCTTCCTTTAGGGACTTAGCCCTTTTTTGATGTCTTAACCTTGTTTGACCAGATATGTTCGGCCTTGAACACGTGCAAGATACTGGGTCCCAAATCTTTGGCCCATTTCGGTAATTTTTTGTCCTTCTTGAGGGCCTTAGCCCCTTTTGATTTCTAAACCTTGTGTTGACCATTTGATATTTTCGGTCTTGACGCCTGCGCACAGGATCCATGGGTCAATTTGCGCCCACCCCGCTAAAGTTTTTTGGCGCACTCGTGTCCCACCCGTCACAGTATTTTCGTTCCAGTAACTCGGACGATGTAGTCTACGTGATTGTGTCTAGATTAGTCGTTCATGATTATTTCTATGAAGTGCTGGGTGAAGTGCCAGGTGAAGTGCCAAGTGAGTGCTTACAATGCAGGCCGAATGACGTGCCAAAGCGAGTGCCAGATGAGTGCAAGGTGAGTGCCAGCATAGGACAAGTGATGCCACATAGTTGCCAAACTGAGAAGTGCCACTTGTAGTTTCAAAGGCGCTGTTTCGGTAGCGCGGCCTCTTGAGCGCTAGAATGTAAGCCTTAATAGTGGTATGCGGGTACCCCATAGGTCTATAAGGATGTATGCATGAGAATCGTATTGTGTATATACAAGTTTTAGCATAGGTATAGCTTCCTACTTATGAGTGTCTTTTTCTGAATCACTTATATCACCACTATGACACTTATAACACACAGTTTTACACCTATGACGCACTAAATACGCACCATTCACATGGGACCACTTATAAAGCGCTTAATTACACTCGTCCAAATAGACACTTACACTCACCCATAGGACCACTTATTCACCATCTTACCATAGGACACTTGCGATTGGGTGTATATTATAAGTGCTTGAGGATGTTTCCACTAGTGAGTTAGCATTTATCTAACCTTTCTAGCCTTTCATCTACCTTACATCAATAGGAACAGAGCTAATATACCAATGTCTCCTCTAGTTGCATAATTGGGAAACCAAGGTGCAGCATGCGCCGCATCCGCGCTCAAAGACAAATCAACCCCGCACCCACAGGTGCGCCCTCCGCCGCAGATCCCCGTTCGGTCGCGTCGCCGCCGCCTGGGCGGGGCGCCGCAGGGCGGATATTCCCGCGCGAGATGAAATAAATTAGTAATTATAGTATACTCGGAGTCCATCTTCATTTTTTGCATTTTCAACTTAAACATTTTTGTTAAAGGAAGACAGTTTCTTTGGCGAAACTATTACAAAAACTGTGTAACTCATACAGACATACTTTTATATTTTACTTCATACTTTTTTAGATTATAAATTAAAAATGTAATTGTAAGACAGAAAAAAACCAGGAGTGTTTGATATAATAAGACATTTTTATTACATTTATATCTCTACAAATTTTATTTAAAAAAAACATAAATTAAACCTATAAAGCAGTAAATCCAGTAAATCAAACCACGGTGTGATTACCTAACACCTAAGGATTAGTATGCTTATTGTTGTACTGCTTTACTGCTTTATACTACTTTACTGATGTTTTACTGCTTCATATGTTTTACTGCTTTTAACTCGACATATTTTATTAAACATGTACATACCTATAACAGCAGTAGATCATCAGTCAGATCATAGAGGTGTTACATGAGCAACAAGGGGTAGTATGCTTTTGTTTTAGCCTTTATGCTAAGCATAACTCATATGTGTATGAATTGTAAGCATATGTTTTTACTGCCTTTAACTCACATTATTTATTAAAATTACATTGACCTTTACACAGCCGTAAATCAGTAATATCGAATAGAAGGTGTTTTACATAGCAACAAGGGGTGTAGATTGCTTTTGGTTTTACCTGCTTTTACTGCTTTAAACTCGAGTTGTTTTACTGCTTTTTAACTCATGTTTTTACTGCTCTCTTAACTATATGTTTTACTGCCTTTAACTCAATAGGTATTTATTACATTACATACCTTAAAGCATAAATCAGTTAAGATCATAGAGATGTAGCATCATCACCGAAGGGATTTAGTATGCTTATTGTTTTACTGTTTCTGTACTGCCTCTAACTTCATGTTTTTAGCGTGCTGTGTTAACTCATATGTTTTTACTGCTTTAAACTTTTATATTTCATATAACTTTACGTAATACCAAAAAAAGGAACACAGTTAATCAATAGGAGCGGACCTAACACCAAGGAGGATTAGTATGCTTTGTTTGTACTCGCTTTTACTGGAGGTTCTTAATTTACTGCATTTAAACTATGATTTCAGAAGAAAATTATAACAATATGTTTTACGTTCTTTACACTATATGTTTTTTACTGCTTTTTACTTATATTTATGAACATTATGTGTTTGATTATTTTGAAATAAGTGTTAAGGAAAAAATTTTCATTTTATTTTATTTATCACTTAAGTGTAGTACAAAAATGTTTATTTTTATTTTTATATCTTATACTTATTTAACTCTGCATTGATTATTATTGGTAGAACACCACATACAACACTCACACAACACACACACACACCCACACACACACCACATACACACAACACAGCAACACACACCACGTCTACACGTTATTCCTACGCCCCGGACGTATGCCAACCTTATCTACAACACATCCAACTATTGACAGCAATTTACCCACTGAGACCACGTTACAATGTTACACTTAATTACAGCGGTCACACACACACACACCACACACACACACAGCACACATCTTTACACTATACACCATTCACTATTACACTAACACGACATTCACTATGACGACTTACATGTTACCATGACGACCTACATTTACCAGCTTACAAGCAACCACACACACAGAAATTTACGTTTACACATGCACCAAACCAGCTTTACTTTCACACTCACACACAGATTTACTTACACCACACAGCGATTTATTACACATCATACAAAGATTTTAACTTTACACACACCACGATTTACTGTACACACACACGATTTTACTTACACAGACACAGATTTACTTATACTTACACACAGAGATTGACTTACACACACACACACACCCAACCACACCCACACTTACACTCACTTACACATGGGGAAAATAACATTTATAAATTTATTGAAAAGCATTTTAGAAGATAATACTGCTCTCCTCGTTATTATTACTCATTCAAATATCGGCAAAAATCTTATTTCAAAGTTGTCTCAAAATTGCCATTTTTAATCATCATTAGTTTGAACTAAGATTTATTATCAAACTGCAGAAAGATGTTTCCTATTAATATTTTATAACGGTGAAGTTCTAATACAACTTATACAATATTTTATGAAACATTTTTATTAAAAACATTAAATGTTACGTGCCATAAAGCAGAGCAAATCAGATCGTAAATCAGTAAGTCAGCCCTTTAGCGCCTTACACCGCGTAGTGCCACGTTTTGTTCTAGATGTCTTAGTACTTACATCTCTCTTACATGTAATAAGTATAAAAAATAACAAATATAAGTTCTTCTCTGCTAACAGAACATGACATGTATTTTATTAAAATCTTCTAAGTTCTTATTTGTAAAAATAACAATTATTCACTACATTTATATTATTGTTCAATGTTTAACTAAAAATATTTCAAAGTGTTTTAAATAATAAGGATTTTTTCTTTATTATTATTATATTATTTTTATCTATGTACATGAAAGGTCGAACGGGGTACCCACTACTTATGTCTTAGCAGATACCGATAACTGAGGCCTCTTCTCCCCTGTAAAATGTGTTGAAATAACTACTTAGGCCTAAACTTTAGTTGATAATCCTTGTTGTAGCCCTGGGGCGATTTAGGGCCTAATTCCAAGTCAAAATATATTTCCTACCGCCAACTGACCTGTTTCTGCGTTAAATGGTGCAATAACTACGTATGCATGCAACTCGAATAGAAACTTTAGGCCTACAATTTACGGCCTACAATTAGGATAAGGCTTTTTGACTACTTCCCATTGCTGACATTTAAGCCGCTAAGTAGCCAGAGCAAAAGGGTTAATTCAGTCTATAGACCAAAAATCATTGTCTATTCTTACGTTCAAGTTTAATAAAATATAATTTCAGAACTTGAACGAAGAAACTCGGTAAGATCTCTTAAGCAGGTAAGAAGGAAATGTTTCTCCTTACTTGAGTGATTGGGGTGCCCCGCTTGCGGTGCGCTCTCTGGCGTTTTGCTTCACGTGTGAAATCTACTATAAATAGTGAATTATTAATTAAACTAATTAGAAATTAACTAATTATTACCTAATTAATGTGTAAGTATTTATTATAATATGATATACACTTAGTAAAAAATTAAAAAAACATTCTTAAAAACAAAGTCAGATAACTTGTGCACCGCTAACAGCTAAAATGACTATGAATTTAAAATGACGTTGGCGTCAAAAGATATAAAAAACACACCTGCGTACAGAGTAAAAGTACCCTAAGATGATGGTAACCTGCCTTAAAACGATAAAATTAAATTTTTTTTCATCGACCAATCACATACGAGTTCATATAGAGATAAGAATTACTCCGACCAATCACAAAGTAAGGGAAAACACTCTTCCTTTCTTACTCTGCTTAACAGGATCTTACGCATCCAGCAGTCTTCAGTTTGAAACTAATCATTTATAGAAATTATTAATGGGCCATGCATTGCATACATGCGAAAGCATTTTTAAGCATTCGTCTTACAGGTCATTCTAGATAATTTAAACATGATTTGTAGAATTGTCATAGGGCCTAAAAATTGTAGGCCAGACTAGTATTTGCACCACATTTACGAGACAAAAGGTTCAAGTATTGAAATATATTGTTTGTTTAATTGTATCTTAAATCGGCCCCGTGCTACAAAAAGATTATCTAAATTTAGGGCCTAAAGTACATATTTCAACATTTTCACAGAGAGGAGGTCAGTTTCGTATTCTGTAATGAGTGGGCGGTTGCTTGTGATTTCTCGTGATTTGTTGTCAGATGCTGACAGTAGAAAATAATAAATTAATAATAAAATAATAAGAGAAAAGTCCTGAATTATTTAAAAAACTTTGAGATATTTTTAGTTAACATCATTGAATTGTTTAGTCAAGTGAATAATGGTAAGTTTAAATAAGAAGATGTACTTGATTTTTTAATAAAATACAAGCTATCTCAGTACAGAACAAATATCCAACTTCAACTATTATTTATAGCTTGACTACATGGCTAAAACAGATGGATTGGCCTTTAAAAAGCCAGTAGTCCAATAGAGAACAAAAGCGTCGGCATTAGCTGGTGTAGAGGGCGCTAGGGGCATGTCTTATTGAATTTACTGATTTATTCCTTTAAGGTACGTAAAATATAGTTTTTAATAAATTTTTTCATAAAAATTGTTAGTATTAAATAGTTATTTTAAAACTTGACTAGTTAATAAAAATTCTATAAACAAAAGAAGTAATAACAGTTAGATAAATAAATCTTGGTTCCAAGATAATGATTGTTAATTATAAGAAGTTTTGAAGAAACTTTTGAAAAATAATTTTCTTTTATATTGTAATGAATAATAATAAATGTACGGTTTGGTTAATTAAGACATAAATGGTCTTAATAAATTAGAACGTTATATGTTGTTAAGTGAGATGGTGATGCCTTGTGTGTGTGTGTGTTGTGTGGTAAGTAAATCGTGTGTGTGGTGTAGAGTACAATCCTGTGTGTGTAAAATTCTGTCAAGATGGCAGTGTGTAAGTAAATCTGTGATGTTTTTGTTGTAAGTACAATCTGTTGTGAGTGTAAAGTTAAACTGTGACGTGTAAGTGTAACTGTGTGTGTAGTGTAGTAAATAGCCTGTGTAGTGCAGTGTAAGTAAATCTGTAGTTGTGTGGTGTGAGTGTAGAATGTAAGTGTCTATGGGTAACATTAGGTGTCCAAGTGCGAAATGTGTGTATAAGATGTCATTAGTGAAGTTGTGTATAGTGTTAGTGTGTGTGTGTCAAGTCTGTGGTGTGGTGTGTGTTAGCGTATGAGACTTTAGTCCGGTTATAAGCGTAATGTAAGTGTTATTGGTATGTAAGTGTCATAGTTGAACTGTGTGTCTATAAGTGGCATATGAAAGTTTAGTGTTGATGGTGTGTGTGTGATGTGTGAAGATTGTGTGTTTCTAAAATAATAACAATAGCAGTTGAGTAAATAACACTAAGTAATAATAAAAATAAAAATAAAATAATAAAAAAATAAAATAAATAAATAATAAAATATAAAAGTTATTAAAACAAAATAAGAACAGCATAAATGTTAATAAATATATGAGGTAAAGCAGTCGAAAACATATGAGTTCTAAGCAATAAAACACATATGGTTAAAGCAGAACATGAGTTAAAGCAGTGTAAAACATGAGTTTTAAAGCAGTAAAGCAGAACACAGCATACCTAATCCCTCCTGAGTATTAGGCACGCCGTCTAATGATTTATGATTTACTGCTTTAAGTATGTATGTTAATCAATATATGAGTTAAAAGCAGTAAAACTAATGAGTTAAAGCAGTAAAAACATGTGAGTTAAAAGCAGTTATAAAAACAGTAAAACAAAGCATACCTAATCCCCTTGAGGTTTATATTTGAAGTTTATTTGATTTACTGAATTTACATCTTAAGGTATGTTAAGTTCAAAAAACATATGAGCTTAAAGCAGGTTAAAATATGAGTTAAGCAGTAGAAATGAGTGGAAAGCAGTAAAAATGAGGTTAAAGCAGAATAAGCAGTAAAACAAAAGCAATACTAACCCCTTGTTGCAATGTAACACCCTATTGAATTTAATGAGTTTAATGCTTTAAGGAATGTCTAATTTTAATAAATATGTGAGTAAAGCAGTAAAACTATGAGTTAAAAGATTAGTGTATAAAGCAGTAGCAGTTAAAAAAAAGATACTAACCTGGTTGCTATGTAACCTCTATGATTTACTTGAATTTACTTGCTTTAAGGTAGTGTAATTTATAAATATGTGAGTAAAGCCAGTAAAAACAATTAGTTAAGCTAGTTAAACTGGAGTTAAAGCAGTAAACAGTTAAAACAAAAGACAACTAATTCCTAGTGTTAGGGAGTAAACACCTCTGTATTGATTTAACTGATTACTTGCTTTAAGGTATGTAAATGTTAAGTGTTTTAATAAAATATTCGATCAAGTGTGTAAGATAACATAGAAGAGTGATTATATATCAGGCACTTTGGCTTTTTCTTTTACATACAATTTTTAAAATTTATAAATTAAAATAGTAATTAAGTAAAATATTAAGAGAGATTTAATTTATGGACCTTATTTAGGTCGCAAAAATGTTTTAATTTAAAAATGTATTAAAGTGGATGAAAAAAATAGAATACTCGGAGTAGGATTTTACTACATAGCTTATATTGTTATCATTCGCGCAGGGAGATATGCGCGTGCGGGCGCAGCACGTGGGCGGCGGTACGCGGGAAATTATTGCGGCCTGCCGGCGCACGAGCGGGCGGGACCGCGACTGGGATCGGCGGGATGCGACACTGTGAGAGGTGCGGGGGTTGGTGTACTTCTGCGCGAGAGGCATGCGTGAGCGCCATTGAGTTTAGACCGAAATAATAATAATTTCCTAGATGAGGTTATGGACATTTACTTATGTAAAGCCAGTTCTACAATGAATGGTATTAGGAGTTAAAGCTAGAAAAGGTTAGAAAATGCATAATTATCTATTTAGAAAATTACATACTATTTATACAACTTATAATTTACACCGAAATCGGCAGTGTCTATGTAGTAGATTATGTAAATGTCTATAGATGAGTAATGTTTTAAGAGTGAATGCTAATTTTGTCTATGGACGAGAGATTGTGATATCGCTGTATTAAGTGGGAAATATTATACTGTGTGTAACTGTCATAGTGTATGTGCTGAATTTATAAATTGTTCGTGAATATGTGTGTGGTATGATAAGTGTATCAGATAAAATGTACGTAAATCGATATGGACATGCACATGGCCTCGACACAGCAAACTGATTGAAAAGTTAAACAATCGATTCTTTTAATGGCGCTAGTAGGTAAAAGGGGGTAGCGACCTCATTATCTAGTCGCTATTCTAGGTCGGGTCGGCTAAAATATAAGAGCTGTTTATAAACATTGGCACCTCAGTCTGTCACGATTAATATTGAAGGCAACTCTACTAGGCACAATTGGAATCTCACCACTGAGTCATTCTGCTTTGAAACTCATTTGGCACTCTCTCTCCCCCTCACCATAGGCACTCACTATACAGTTGAACTATTTCTCATTCAATTAGATACACTAATAAACACCTCAATTAGAACATCTTCCAATGTTCTAAGTACCAGGTAAATTACTATGATATGCATAGCAGCATTTTCATTCGGTATGTGTGACGGTGTGGGACATGAGTGAGCTAAAGAAAAGTATACGCTTATGGGCCAAAATAGACTACCAGTGGTTATCTGGTGCAGATAGTACAAGATTTCCGATAATATACAAGGTCAAAAACAACAGTCGCATCAAAAAGGGCTAAGGCCTAAGATGGGAGAAGGGAGCAAAAAATTACGTTGGGTCAATGAACATGGTGTTACTGCAGGCGCTCAGAACCGAAAACATGCAGTCTACACACTCTTCAAATACATCAAAATATGGGTGTAATCTCTACTTAATTTTATGTATCAAAATGTGATTGGTGGGTCACACAATATAGAAACCAAAAAATGGTAGTCTGGCTGAAAGGTCAAGCCGAAAATATCATGTCAACAAGGTTAAGATACAAAAAAGGGCTACAGTCCCTAAGGAGCGAAGAAAAAATTACGTGCGGGTCAAAACCTTGACCATGGTATCTGGGCAAACTTTGGAGGAAACAGGTAAGGAAAAACAAACAAAAGGTAAAGACATCAAAAAATAGGGCTAAGCCCCTAAAGGGTGGCACGATTATCATTATTGGTTTTTGGCCAATAATAAAGGTTGGGCGAAAAAATAGGGGTGTCGAAAAATTAGGGATGAAATTGCAGTACCAAAGATTATTATTCGGTTGTTGTGGTCGACAACGGTTGCGTAGAGCAACCGTGTGGCGCAACCCTTCTTGTCGTAAGGCGGAGACAAAAAAAATAGGCTCTCGCCCAAAATTTTTCCTTTAATAGGGTTTGCTAAAGACATAATTTAGGTTTAGCCCAAAATATCCATTTGAGTGTTTAGTCTAAAAGAATGAGAGAAAGCGACGGCCTCGAACTATATTATCTGGGAGAGCCACAATTTCTGAAAGTCCCTAAATGATGGACAAAGGAAAAATATTGAGAGTAGAAACGGGTCAAGGCCAAAAAGGTGAAGCCAAAAAAAGTCAGGATTGTGAAATATATCAAGAGCTCATTATATCACCGTCCTGCTCGGAGGCGCTAAAAAAACGTGTCTCGCTTCCCTGCAACAGGTCAAGGCAGGTACGTTCGACCGGAAATTTCACTTCTTATACTTTCGCTCTGGTCGACCGAAAATCTTATTATATTTAAATCACTATATAATTAAATTAACGTGTGTGAATAAGCATATAGAATGGATTTGATCCAGATTACTCTTGAGCTTCTACTTACTCTCTCAATCTATTTCACTCAATTTTAATATCACACTCAAATTTATATATGAAATTCTTTTGGGGGAACGTTTTCCATTTAGCATTTATTCATGAAATAAATATAAATGCTCAAGATTAACAGTTTTTCAGGTTTTCTTCAATGTGGGTTGAAAACACAAAAACAAAAAAATAACACTAAGTTGTGAGTGAATGTATGAATCTAGTTACACCACTTCATGCTGCAAGTACTCACAAGCATTAGTGAGGTACCATATTGATTATAGTAGTTTGAGTATTAATGAAACGTGATCAAATAATAGATTTAAGGCCTTTTTTAAAGACCATTCTTAAGTTATGGAATTGAGTAGGTAAAATAACCAGATGAAATAAAAAAAGTGTCGTAGATCAATATCGTTAGGTCTTAAACAGGTCCTGTATATCTTACGTCAAATTTATTATATTGTTCACCCGCGATAAAACAGATATTTATTAGAGAGAATTTAACTTTATTACCTACATCAATATTCCTTACTTTATATCCCTAGACACCATAAATAATTGAGATGCTAGAAGGAAGGCTAAATTATTTATAATTAAACGCTCTTTTTTGAGATAGTGAAAAAAGAGTACAGTAGTTTATACAAGTGATATGATATAGGTTTTTGTGTTTCTTTTTTTAAAATACGCTTGTAATATAGATATAACACGAATTTAATTATAAGCGAATTTGGATATATGGAGCACGAGAGTTTGACGCCACTCGAGAAAGGGGTATGATAGAAATAAAAGTATGTTTAAAATGTTTAAAGATGGATAGTGGAAATTGATAAAGCAAAGACAGATTTGATGAGGGATGATGAAAACGAGAATAAATAACGAGACGGATTTCATTAAACTTTACGAAATATCAAAAATTGTAATAACCCACAAAATAATTAAAGAAGAGTAGAACGAATTAGAGGACAGAACACCTCACCAACACAGCACATCATCACTATACACATCAAGACACACACAACACCACACACACCACCGCACAACACTACAATGTCACAAACAGCACCCACACTCGTGTGTAATTCCTCCTTCGAATATTAAAAGAGAGTATTATGTATGACAAAGTCATAGCAAATAGGAACAAATCGAAAGCCATTATCTTCCAGTTGAGTTATGACACATACTCTCTAAGTGCTAAGAAACAGTACTCGCTCGTGCTTCTAAATTTAGTAGAGAGCAAAGATCCATGCTTATATTTGTGTCTTTTTTTATTTTTTTTTTTAAATAGCTGTTTTATAAAAGTAACCAATGACAAACATTACAGAAATATCGGTCTCCTAAGTCGATATCATATAACAAAAAGGAAGATTTATTTTTTTAATTGTTGATTGTATTTATTGATCATATCAAACAATATAGAGACAATAAACAATGTACCTATTTGTACGCGAACGATGGGTTAGAGATAATAAGCAGCATATCCTCAGACTTTAGATTTATAGACTTATGTTAAGAAATTTTAGCTAGAAAATATATATGCACAGATATTATCTTAAGTCAAGTTATAAGATGATATGATTGATACATATCTTTAAGTTTCACCGTGATATATAAAAAAAGAAAAAAAACTGGCGTGAGTTTACTCAGTGACTACCGAAGGTCATCTCGAGAAATACATATATTTTCATTTATTATAATTGAGGACTTTTTATCTGATCTTATTTCATATTTCAACAGATTATTTAAACACTAATTCAATAATTGAAGATAGTATCAGTTTACTGTTTACTTCAGAGATCTGATAAAATTTGAATATTCCATGCTACTTTATATAGTATGTAATTTCTACATGTAATTTGCGTTAATTATATAGAGCGTTACTAAGAATGTTACGTTGATTTATTTTAATTAATAATTATATATGTTATTTATGGTTATTCATGCAATAAATTATAATATCAGATCTTAGCTATCAATATATTTAAATACTCTGTATTTAACTATAATGAGTATATAATTATTTATATTTCATATTTTATATTATATATATAAGTTTTCAAATATTTTCTAAATGTCAGCAAATTCATATATGCCAATTCAAAATTCATAATAACGACTTACTCAAGAGTGAATCGATGCTGATTCTACGAATACTATATTGAAACACACTTTTAGTAAACTGAAGATAAACTAATAGCTAACAGTTTAATATCTCCCGTAGTTTCATTCGATTTAATTAATATATGAGAAATTATAATATATTCAAGTGTCGTTATAATTAAGCAAAAGTGCAATTCTAGATCCATGTTATAATTTTGTACAATAATTAAGAGTATGTTTTTAGTGCATCAAGTATCTGTGATTAGGTCACCTAAATCGTCTTTATATATAATGTTTAGAAAAAGATTCAATAGAGTACTCTAAGATCTCTAATGAGTTTATTAGATCAACAAGGATTATTGTTCTGGGTTTGATAGTTACAGAAGCTGATGAAGAAAAATTAGGCGTGAAAGAATTTCTAATCTCTTTCTCAAGAATGGAGTATTATGGATAAAAAAGCGATCAAAATCTAGCAAATTACTCAGTTGTCGTGAGCATTTCCTAATCTGAAAGTTAAATGATCACTCCTTCAAAGAAATCTTTAAGATCTTAATTCTTACCTGTGGAAAGCAGCACCACTATCATATTACTATTCTCACAATATTATATCAAGTCTTATGTGACGCTGAACAAGAAATATGTCGAAAAAAAGAACACTATCGGGGTTGGCTCAATAAGTTACATACATTAAGATAAGATATGTCTCCTCATGACAATTGTACACTCTTTGTGCAATCATAAGATCAAACATGAATCGATGTCTCTTATCTCTCTTGTAAAAATTTACTTCCACACCTAACACGCGACCTAAGACATGAGTGTTCTCATCCGGAATCACTTTTGAATATGTCTTGTAAGATCATATAACAATTTTATTCAGACCCATAGTTGCTCCAATCAAGATAGCTTGATCAAGTTGCAGTTACGGTAACAACATTGCATCCGATCATATAAATATTAGAACTACAGGATATGGGATAGCGGGCTCATAATGATAGAAATCGGTTTTGAAGGGTGATTTATTCCAAGGAAGTCGCCTACTATAAGAAATATATTTATTGTCTTCAGAGCTCCATTTATCTCTAGGTGCTATTAGTTAAGTAGTATAATTTACTCTCAACGCAATGTATCTAGGCTATGTAACTATCACTAAACCAAGATTAAAGCTTGTACTTTTAGCTAGGCAGTGGTTACATTATAACCTTACTTGTTCTATTCCTCTTTTATTGATGTGAAAACTTTGACCCCTTCAGTTGAACTATGTATGAATCTTCACTTAGAAACTCGACCCTCCTTGAGTGTGCTTTGTACAACGTGGATGATTTCGATGAGCATGTTGGTGATTGGTTTCTATTGGGCTTACTGGGGACAGTCTCGATCATTCCCATGTGGCTTCTTATCTGTCTCATGTTTCTAATAGTTATTGGATTGGTGCTCAACGTCGTAGTGCCAACCCCCAGCAAAAAGGTATTGTTTCATTTTCTGACGTTAAAAGCCAAAATTTCTACCCAAACTATGAGGCAAACGAATTTATTAATTAATTTGGATGAATTAAAGCCCAATGTGTTTGACAATGAGTGTTATTTATTTTAGTTTATATAATTTTATACTTGAAAATTAAAGAGCATCATAGATTCGTTTCGAAATTGTCATGCCCAACATATTTCTCTCCCTCCAGTGATCCTAACTAGAGATGATTCTTCTAGAGAAATACCTAGGACTTTAGAAAGACTACTATTATCAGAGAATGAGCGTATTTCACTTAAGCTCTCTAGGAGTATGTGTCATAGGAACACAAAGAATAATGGATAAGTAAGCAATTAGATAGATTATTATCGTTTAGAACCAATAATAATAACAAAGAAATTTTAATCATACGATTCCGTTCACTAATACTAATTTTATAGGGTCGTATCTTATTTAGATATTACACACTCACCAAGACCACCAAATCAAGTTAATTTGTTCTAATTGTTCTAAACGAATTTATTTTAATTAAGTATATAGCCATAGATTATTCCAAACTAACCAGCCAATCGAAGAAAATAATATAAACTAATGACAAATATTCAATAATTGCAATATAAGTAGTTGTAAAGTCTGAGTATTACTCAGGTGAATAGTGAATTATTGTTGAATGAAAGTGATTTTTAATCTATATAGGCAAATTTCATGATATTAATCTTGGATCATAATATGAGTAGAGTAAGAATGCTTTTTAGGCTACCTAGATACATTACTATTTACATATCATTGTGAAAGAGTGTAATCATTACTGGGACGCCCCTACAGTCAATACCACGCTGTCTTAGGTAACTTTAAGTACATCCAATATAACCTCCAGCGTCCAGTATGTTAGCTACTTATATTATGCGTATAATATATCTTACGTATTTAAATCTGTATAGTGAATCATTACTCACGTGCTACATAAACTTACTAGTACCGATACCAGTATATAATATAATAACCACTGGAGTTTAAGAGTATATATGTGTATAAGAATTTTAAACCGTAAGTATTACGCACTTATCGGTAAAATATCGTACAGATTAATTACGTAATGGTTACTGGCAACTTAATATATTATATAATATAATAAATATATATTATATATATAGTATATATATAGTAATTAAATATATAATATAAATTAATATATTTATTATATTATTTATGTACTAATACTATTATATATAAATATAATTAATATAATATGATATATAATATTATATATTATAATATTAATATAATATATTCCGTATTTATATTAATTAATATGATATAGATAATACAAATTTATATTAGTTAATATAATAATATTATATATATTATAATTAATTAATATATATTAATATAATATATAAATTAACTATTGATAGTAGACATGACATACCGCATCCGCCATTTGCGGCAATACTCATTCCGCACTCTATTAAACTAATCTGAACATTCCGCATCCCACATTACTCAGCATTCCGCATCCTCACTAATTGCATATCTCGTAATACATACCGCCATCTACGCATACCTGGCATCTCTCTTTTGAAAATAATGAGTAAATGTTGTAGGATATTATCTTTTTAATACATTTGATTAAATTGACTTATAAAAAAATATAAATATATTATATATTTTATTAATCT
This sequence comes from Trachelipus rathkii, assembly GCA_015478945.1. Classification (NCBI taxonomy): domain Eukaryota; kingdom Metazoa; phylum Arthropoda; class Malacostraca; order Isopoda; family Trachelipodidae; genus Trachelipus; species Trachelipus rathkii. The sequence goes on along the minus strand of JABUQX010100937.1, from coordinate 502 downwards.
TAATCTAAAATGGGAGTTATTCGGAAATATAATGTAATTTTTAAAATTTTATGATTTACTGATATAATATATATATTTATAATATTTACATATATATAATATCATATTAATATATATATATATGATTATATATATAAAATATAATATATAATATGATATATATATATATAATATCTATATATAGTAATATAATTAATATATATATATTATATAGTATATATATTATATCATATATATATTAATATATTATATATCTATATGTATACTATAAATTATTATATATATTATTAATTATTAGATATAGAGGGTATTGAAATTCAATGTACTCATATAGTACCTCTATAATAGACACTTAAATCATGATACCTATATATAGTATATAATATTAATAATATATATTACAGTATAATATATAATATGAATAATATATATATATTAATAATATATTAATCATATATAATATATATATATACTTAATATATATGATATCTCCTTCCTTTTA